>REGM01000061.1:231655-260692 GCA_004194415.1 Aurelia aurita
TATAGATCTGTGAGATCTCATCTGTTAAGTTGGGTCATTCACTTTAAGCCAGTTTTCTTTCGCACGAAGCGAATTTTTCCGAGTATAAGCATGCGCAGTTGAAATTTGACTGATGCGCCGCTTTCTCTGGTTGTTCGCTTCCGCGAAAAAGTGAGTTCGACCAGTTTCTACTTTCTTCCCCGCATATGCTCGAATTTTTTCGCTGGAATAAAATTGCAACTGCGCATGCTTATATTCGAAGAAAATCGCTTCGCGCGAAAAAATTTGCTGAGTAGAAAATTAGATTTATGTTGCTTTAAATAATTTATAAAAGGGAGGGGTTTAGTTACGACTATGCCTATTGGATGCATGTTGGAAGGAAAAACCCAAGGCGTGAAAGAATTTCCTTTATTAAAATATGTTAATTGAAAATCGGTGCCTCTTTTTAAGTTTCCTTCTCATGGTCAGATATTTATCGTATCATTCCAAAGTACGCAAAAATCTGATGGAGCAAGTTACTAATTACGTCATTACGAATTCATAACCCACGAATCTACTTTAAAACTACTTTTATTTAGAGAGAACTCACAATTAGTTATTGTTTAGTTTGAAGAACCATAAACTTCGAATGGACGAGATTTCTATCTCTCAAAACCTTACCCTGAAATCATACGTATACGAGCCAGGGAGCTGGGAGGGAGGGCGGCAGCCCCCTCCTTCGGCGCTCCCTGCCCTCCCCAATGCTAAAAAGCCCCCTAGATTTTATCTTCCCGTACGCTTATGCCCTTGCTTTGCTTTAACCAACCAACTTGTGTACACCTTACCCGACACCTTATAACTAATAAAATATGATAAACAACGTTTTCTTGACTCCTTTTGGTCCTTGAAGCTTCTTTTAACAAGACAACTCTAACCCCGTTGACGTTTGGTTTGAATAAACCTCTTGTAATTGATCCCGAAATTAACGGGGTTACTGCTCGACTAATGAAAGAAGATTTTCTTAGCTTTTGGGTACATTCCTTGAAGAAATTTCTAACATGCGAACTCGAAAACAGTTGACGTTTTTTTCTATCAAGTAAAACATAAACAATATTGGCCCAAACCGCAGCAGGAAAGAACACTTTCGTCACCAAATTCCCACTGCAGATGGGACTTACAAATCAAACCACATAATTTCCAAAAAAGCTACAAACGAACAAACAAACGAAGGATAGGAAAGAGAACTGGAGGGAGGTCGCCGCCATGAAATTACTTGGAGAGAGTTGCCAACAAAAATCTCATGGATCGTTCAGATTCTATATATAAACATTCTCGATAATCGTTCTATTCTCGATGATACATTCAAATCCGAATTGCCATACGTGTTTTCTTTAGATAAAAAAATTGCTCATGCGCCTATACCACCTCCCTAGTTGACGTTTGCCCCGAATCCTGAATTACTGGCGTTAGTTTGGGACTAATAAAACAAGGCGGATAACTTTCTTACCTATTGGTTGCATCTTTCGGTTCTTGAAGCTATTTTTAACATCAGATGACGTTTGGCTTGAATAGATCTCTTAATTGAATCCGAAATTAAACGGCGTATAGTTGAAACCAAGATTAACGACGCTCGTTTTTGACCAAGAAAAAAAGATGAAGAACTTTGTCTTACCTTTCGGGTGAATCTTTCAGTCGTCAGTGCTCAAAGCTACTTTTAACACGCAAACTCGAAAACACTTGACGTTTAATGTGAACTAACGTCTGATAATTGAATCCGAAAATAACAGCGTTGGTTTAGACGCACGACCAGCGAGAATAGTTTCACATCATAATAACGGCAATCCCATCTTTAAGATAAATTTCAAAACACAAAGAAATGCCGCAGAGAAAATTCAAATATTGCTCCAGATGTGCACAGATTATTCGTTTGACATATTTGCGTATACACCTGCCCAAGATGATTTCCTAATGTAATGACCGTACTGCGCTCGGCCACACGACCCTCTTAATGATAGTGCTAGCAGCGAAAGTCTAATTGCACTCCACAGGCAGCTGCTAGACTACTTAGTTTCGTTGGTTTTTTCATAGTCTATAACTTTTTCGACTGAGAAGCAATTTATTTTTCATGCAAGATGTCAAATGTTTTGAGATTTGAAATCCTTCAAATTAATTCGAAATTCTAACACGTGCGCAAAGATTGGGAGGATATTATGAATAAAAAATATGCAGGCTGTCCCAAAAATTGTCCTGTTTGAACATTTATAACGGATGTATGACTAAACTGAGGGACCCAGTTTTGTGACAGTCTTAGATATTAGTTTATTCTTGGTTAAATCCTAAATGTCGGTCAAAGATCGACTGAGTTATGAGCCTTAGGGCCTTAGGAGCTTTTGGCTTGCGAGAAGAGTAAAACCGCAGTCCGTCAATGTTGCATGCCATGTTGGGGCAGAATGAAGTCCCAAGATAAAAAGATATTTCTAGTTCATACCAATACAAATTTCAAAGGTGAAGACTCTGTCGTTTAAAAAAAAAATTGTCCAAGGCATGTATCAAACTCTAAGAAAAGAAGCTAACACCCAAGAAGTAAACTGACGCAAAATTTGGTTATATGTTACCACTTTTAACTTTTATATATTATCTTTCAGACTGGGGAAAATTATTTGGAGACCTTCTCTATTCTGGCCATCAATAACTTTTAAAACCCCACCATCCATAACACGACTCTAAATACGAGCAGACTTATGCTGGTTAAATATCGAGCAACAGAAAATAATAAACATAAATTTCTGTGTTTAATAAACTAAAATGGCTAGAATGAAATACCGTAAACGTATCGGGCATAACCCTTCATCGGCATAACCCTACTGATGAAGGGTTATGCCCGATACGTTTAGGGTATTTCATTCTAGCCATTTTAGTTTATTAAACACAGAAATTTATGTTTATTTGCTGAAACTATTGCCACACGTCGCTCTCAACATATTATTACAACAGAAAATAATGCTCGTAAAAACAGACCGGTTCCTTTGAAGATTGACGAATTTCTATCGAGAGCAGCGGTTGGGGATGAGACTAAGCTACAGGGCCTATGCGTGACCAAGTTTAAGACGAAGAAAATACTTCTTTTTTGCGCCGATTATTAAATTTCATCAATCTTTTTCTTCAACGATTAAATTTGACGATTGATTTCAGCAGAACATTAGCTACAACGACATACACTAAAACTTTCTATCACGGCTGATTACATTATTTCTTAAGTATTAAACAAGATAAAAAAATAGAATAAACGAATGATAGTGTTGACCTTTCATGTTTCAGTGTCAATAAGAATCTTTAGTCACGAAATAGAAACCAAACATGATCTTCATACGTTACCAATTCGTTGTTTTTCCGAATATTCTGATAAACTGTCTCTTTAACAAGATTTTTAAAATCTAAATTTTCATGCCGCAGAAAATGTGAAAGTGACAAAAAAGGGCCGATATTTGCGTTTCTTGTGGTTTTCAAGCAATGTGATTGGCTAGTTCGTGAAAGCTGCTCAAAATAATACTTTCGTTTTGATTTATTTACCCCCCTCACTTATTGAGCTTTCAAATTTTTTCCCACTCCCCCAATTATTAAAGGGGCTCCGTCGCCAAACTTTAAACAAATCTGTAAACACCATTTTTTTAGGCACACGTCCATTGTCCAGCTGTCTTCTGCAGTTTGTTTGGTGGCTTCACCCAAGCCACAAAAAAGTGACCCTTCAAAATCCATTTACATCTGAGCAATCGCAAAAGATATGAATGTTTGGTTTGTTGCTCTGTGAAGTACAAAGATTTATCTTTAAAATAACGCTTTCATTTAAAAAAAGATGAAAGTTTGTGTGATATTGCCTATCAGAAAACTGCAAAATCATCGTTTTGACCGAAATTTGGAGACGGAGCCCCTTTAAGACCACCCCTTCTATTTGGCACTGGAGAGTGTGGCAGGTTAAAGCTCGAGATCCCCCTGGAAATCAGATATCTTTTGTCTGCAAAATAGACCTATAAATTCAGTGCAAGATCAATTATAGGCCAAGTATATCATATTTGACACGACCACAAACATATGGAGACTTAAATCTCCGGAAACTGTCTCATTTCCTTTTGCGATATCGATAGACTTTATTCATCCTCGAAACGGTTAAACAGTTTTTTAATTTTTCGTTCTTGCTAGGGTTTTGCAGCTATTTTCACAATATATAGTGTTTGAAAGTTCAATAAAAAAATAACTGAAATTTCACGCTTGCAACTATATTATATTTTACAGTAAATTAAATTTAAATTCAATGCTAAATAGATTATTGGAGAGGCAAATCTCTCGAAAGATAACATGACAGATTTTCAGTTTTCACAGTTTCTCAGATGTTTCTAGGATTTTTGGGAATTTGTTAAGTCCTTGGATTTTAAAAGATTTTAAAAGATTTCTGCGATTTTTAAAAGTTTTTAGGGATGTTTTGAGATTTTTTAAGATTTCAAAAAATATTGCAGCGAGTTTTGGGATTTTTGAAGATTTCTTGGGTTTGATATAGTTTAAGGCTTTTTTGGAGTGATCTGCCCCTCGGATTAAGCTACACGAGCAATATATTTGCAGAAATAGTTTCAAGTGACAAAAATTGAATACCTCAAGCATAGCATTATCTACCAATAAAGGACTGGTTGTCCACTCGCTCAAGTTGTTCAAAGTGCTTCCGCGCATTTCTAATGTTTATCAAGGTAGCAGCTGACGCTATGGAGAAACAAACAACTCATTAAAACAATAAAGAGTAAAAATAGGCCACAGCAAAGTAAACAAGCGAAATACAAATAAGTAATTATAAGGCAAAAATAGCAAACCTAATACAACTCGCAGTTTACCATTCATCAAAAGAGAAAGTAGCTCATTAATAGAATCTTATCAATTGAGAGCTATGCATAAAAAAGTTTATTTGGTAAACATTAAGTCTTTAATATTGTATAAAGAAAAAAATCTTTGCATATTAACGGTCCATGACACACTATTTATAATGGAAAGTTGTGTATCTTTGCGTGTAAAATATTAACGTTCTCTATCCATTTATGCCGCAAAAACAATGATTTTTTGAACCACCGAAGGAGGAATTATGTGAATTTCATGGTAAGTGTATGACTATGGTGTATTGAAAGGAACCAGACTAGGTGTCAGATAAGTTGCTTATNGTTTACCATTCATCAAAAGAGAAAGTAGCTCATTAATAGAATCTTATCAATTGAGAGCTATGCATAAAAAAGTTTATTTGGTAAACATTAAGTCTTTAATATTGTATAAAGAAAAAAATCTTTGCATATTAACGGTCCATGACACACTATTTATAATGGAAAGTTGTGTATCTTTGCGTGTAAAATATTAACGTTCTCTATCCATTTATGCCGCAAAAACAATGATTTTTTGAACCACCGAAGGAGGAATTATGTGAATTTCATGGTAAGTGTATGACTATGGTGTATTGAAAGGAACCAGACTAGGTGTCAGATAAGTTGCTTATTGATGTCGAGCTAATACTATTGCCAAGCTACAGCCATCGATACCATTAAAGGCTCTCGTTCAACCAGCAGCCTTTGCGAGTAGATTTCTATTGAGGCAGCCATTTTTGCAGACCAAAAAATTCTCAATTTCATAAAACAGAGCCCGCAAAGGACCATGGTTGGATAAGAGTCTTTAAGTGCAAAACCTACAAAACCAGATGCCTAGAATTTACAAGGAGTGCTAAACTATATGATAATCATGGAAGAATTTCAGAGACTTTTCTATCATCACTTATTCAAGGCACAGACTCAAATTATCATAAATAACAATAAACTCTCAGTAATTTATGGCTTGAAATCAACGGTGTCGAGAAAGGTCGGACACCTATTTCTAAGAAGCGCCAAGAACAAAAATTATCAGCTTTCGTTAAAACATTGATTGCTTTGAATTTATTACAGCTGACATTCTGGTTATCGAGAAACTCATATTTTAATTGGCTAAAGTTCAGCTGCAGCGAGGTCAGCTTTAAAGCTGCGTTCACACTGCTCTGTATTCATTTTTATTTGTTTTGTTGTTGAAAACGCTGACCGCTCACACTGCTCCTTTTGCAGATGATTACGCAATGAATGCGATAAGCGTTCACACTGCTCCAGCAAAACGGTGTTGTTAACACCCTTAAAAAAAGCGTTTTGTTAGTAGCTGTCAAAAAGGGGCCAGTAGACCTTTCACTCGCTAGAAAAGGGGCTTGGATCGAGCGTCCAAAGCTGGTAAAATCCGAGAAGGAAACAAAAGCACGACTCCCGCTCTAATTAGAAACACTGCTAGCTGTAGCATGTAGTGATCTCGGAACACTTTTCAGAGAGTCAATCAAGGATAACTTTACTCAAAGTGAGTCAGGAATGGTTCAGTTCATACACAGGCAAGCTTGATTCGCCTTTTGGCCTGGTTTCTCAATATTTTAATTCAATGTTAGCTGATTTTGTTATGCAACAGTCTAGGCCCCACAGCCGTCACACCGTTGACAAAGAATGCCTTTGTAATGGTTTCATTGATTTTTCGAATTAGAGCCTTTTATTTCAATTATTGCGAGGAACGAAAGAGCGCAATCATACAAAGTCATACATTTTCTAAATCGCTTATTAAATTTCCTATTTATTGATGCCCATTCCAATAAAGTAGGCCAGCTCGCTAAATATTTATGAAAATAAATGTATCCAAAAGAAGGCCGACATTCGAATTCTGAGCAAAATTCATGCAAATTGCCGAATCACTTAGTCGCAATAAGATTAATTTATCCTATTTCATGTTCCCAATTGTTAATAAATTATATATTTTCTAAATCGCTTATTAAATTTCCTATTTATTGATGCCCATTCCAATAAAGTAGGCCAGCTCGCTAAATATTTATGAAAATAAATGTATCCAAAAGAAGGCAGACATTCGAATTCTGAGCAAAATTCATGCAAATTGCCGAATCAATTAGTCGCAATAAGATTAATTTATCCTATTTCATGTTCCTAATTGTTAATAAATTATACATTTTCTGGATCGCTTATTAAATTTCCTATCTATTGATGCCCATTTCAATAATGTAGGCCAGCTCGCTAAATATTTATGAACAAAAATGTATCCAAAAAAAGGCCGACATTCGAATTTCTGAGCAAAATTCATGCAAATTGCCGAATCAATTAGTCGCAATAAGATTGATTCATCCTATTTATGTTCCCAATTGTTAATATTATACATTTTCTGGATCGCTATTAAAATTACTAACCATAGGCGCCCATATTTAATCAAAACACAGCGATCTTTTTAAGCAAATCTTTTCTACCGTTAAAGGGAATGTCCAATGATAAACAGGCTTGTCTATAAATAGTACAAAGAAAACACTCAGACACTGCATTGTTTCTTTGGCTATCCATTGTTTACGGCGCGTGTGCAACTTCGATTTGAATGGGATATTTTTTGATTTTTTTGCTCTTTGCAAATGCAAGCTTTTAACCTTGCACAAACCCTTTAAAGATTTAAAGTATTTTAAGGCCTTCGCCTGATATGTTCTGCCCAAATTATTTCGATAGGTGTATGCAGGTGTATGTGTTTCGTCCTCTACGTTTTATAATTTTATCAATCATAATATTATCGAAACAACGTTTCTTTTCATTTGAATAACAACGGTTGAAAACAGCAAACGTCGAATCGCTAACTCACAAAATGAAACCCTTGCATGCTCGCATTTTGTTCTGCAACTGCTACACAGCAAAATCAGGAAATGAACGAAAACAATGAGAGACAAGGCCAGAAGGAGAATCCAACTTCTGCCTGTGTATAAATTGAATCATTTGCAACTCAATTTGAGTATAAAGGTATCGTTGATTATGTGATCTGAAAAATGTTTCGAAATCCGAACAAACTTCATGCCACAGCTAGCAGTGTTTATACTGAGAACGGGGGTCGTGCTTTTGTTTCCTTCACAAAACTTACCAGATCTGGACGCTCGATCCAAACCTCTTTTCTGGCAAGTAAAAAGGTCTATTTCGAGTTTGTAGGCCATTGTAATCAACGGCAATATGATAAATAAATAAATAAATGAATAAAGTACCATAAATTAGCGTAATGTATAAAACACGACGTTTCGAGCATATACTCGTTATCAAGTTGACTTGATAACGAGTATATGCTCGAAACGTCGTGTTTTTTACATTTACGCTAATTTATGGTACTTTAATCATATATTTATCATACTGTCGTTTAATTTTGATGGTACCACACGCAACAAACATATTCTTGTGTAATCAACAGCATGTACAATGGAATACAAAGCGTATTCAAATGTCTCCGTATTTGGTGTTCACACTAAAAATGGAGCGGATATTCAAAACGCATCGCTTTAAAATTTATCCGTTGTCATAGCGTATTCGAAAAAGCGCCGTTTTCACAACGGAGCAGTGTGAACGCAAGGCAAAAACGGATAAGTTTTGCTTCGTTTCATAAAAATACGGAGCAGTGTGAACGGGGCATAACTTCATCTCTAAAATGATAAATAGACAGTGGGTACTTACAAACTCCAACATCAGACATAACAACCATTGCATATGTATTTGAGGTAAACACATCAATGTACGCTGCAAAACTGCTATTTCGTACTTCCATGCTTTGAAATTGTGATTGTAATTTGCTGAAATAGAAAGAGCAAGTAAATTGATTGGGACACGACGCAAAGGGGCAAATCACTCCAAAAAGAGCGTACGAGATTTTGAGATTTTAAAAATCTCAGATTTTTCAAAGATATTTGAGATTTTTTCTTAGATTTTCAAAGAGTTTTTAAGGTTTTCTGAGACCTTTTGAGATTTTCTAAGACCTTGGAGATTTCAAAATTTATCGAAATGTTAAAAGATTTTGCATGATTTTCCAAGATTTTGGGAGATTTGAGAAGGATTTAAACAATTTTTGAGATTTTCAAAGAATGGTCGAAAGATTTTTTTGAGAAGTTTTCTATCATTTGTTAGGGGAGATTTCTGGGATTTTTTGGGAGATTTCCGAAGATTCTTAGGATTTTCTTTGAGATTTCTAAGATTTTATGAAGATTTGTCGAGATTTTTGAAAATTGTTTAGGATTTTTTACGAAAGTGTACGAGATGTTAAGAGTGATTTGCCCCTCGCACGACGCCAGATCACTCTGGTCAAACGATGGTTGCCACGCAATGTTTTCCCGTTTGGCCACTGCTTGATAAGCAGAACTGAGCAGAATTTGTAAAGCAATGTTTTAGAAAAAAGTTCAAAGTCGAATCCCTGATTCTGAATAGACTGACGACGTGATTCCGTGTATTCGTTCAATATTTTTAATATGATTCTTTATTGTCACATATAATAAAGAAGTGTCACATATAATTTGAGAAATACCAATCCATTCTTGCTTCCCATGGTACATACAGTTAATCATGGTACTGAAACAATCCGATACAGAGGGCAGCGTATTTGGCACTCCCTTCCACAGGAAATTAAGGATTCTATTTCTGTGCAACAATTTAAGAATAAAATCAAATATTGGAACAATGAAGTTTGCGACTGCAGACTTTGCAGGCAGTACATTCCTCGGCTCGGCTTTTTATAGTGTTACACTATTTCTATATGAACTTTGTAATTTGATATAAACTTTGTAATTTTATTGACTTATTTTTACTTGTATATATATATTTATTTAACATTGTATTTAGTTTGTTGGCTTAAGTTAGCTTCGTTATTTAGTAGCTATGTAAGTTGCCAACTTTAAATAAATCGATTATATATATATATTTTCTCTCATATAGCGATAACCATCCAATTCAATGAGCGATACTAAGACGTATGTAATGAGTCTAGATTCTGAATAGCTAAATGGTCTTTTCATGTGACCGTGAAAGACTTCAATATAAGTGTTTCCTGCAGGGGTAAATATTTGTCACAATACTGCAATATTCAAATGGAGGAAAGATGAAAAAGCTTGCTCACTTTCTCAGATATCACGTAAAGAAAGATGCGGGAAGAAACTGACGCACAGGAAGCATAGGGGTCAAATCTTTCAAATCTTTAAATAGGTGGGTGTAAAATTCTTTTACATTTTTCTTTGAATTAAATGGCTTGAAAGGAACTTAGGGTACTTTGCTGTAAATCTGCCGTGTAAATTTTTTGATATCTCGATTATTTTCAAAATGGCGGCATTTATATTTTTTTGAAAGAATTCATGAAAATTTTTGAAAAAATTAAAATCATCGTAAATCCTAAATCAAAAGAGGAAAAATGATGCAATCTTCAAGAAAACCATAGTTTATGAAGGTCTACAATATGGTGGAAAGCAGAAATCTGTTGCTCTTCTGGTTTAGGACTTAGAAATTTGATGACGTCGCAGCCTCAAATATAATAAATGCCACCATTTTGAAAGTAATAAAGATATCAACAAATGTCCACGACAGATTTACAGCAAAGTACCCTAAGTTCCGTTCAAGCCATTTAATTCAAAGAAAAATGAAAACTAATTTGACACCCACCTTTTAAAAGATTTGAGCCCTATGCTCGCAGAGGACCTTTTATTGGGGGAAAATAATGGATTCTGGTCAAGAATATTTGTCTCTGGTTTCCTGTCTTTGGTTCTGCAAAAATGTAATCTTCGTACTTAGATGAAGTATTGGGGACGACTACACTTTAACGGACCAACTTTATGTCATATCTCTATGAAAGTTTTTGACAAATTAACCTACTGACCCTAACTAAACCCTTCCTTACCCGAGCTAATCCTAACTTACCGTAATTAACCCTAAAACCTCTTTTCCAAAACCTAACCCTAACCCTAAACCCCCAACACATAACTTGCAGATATTGAAAGTTGGTCCGCTAAAGTGCACACCAGCCAAGTTTGTCTTAACAGACTTTGAATCATTACTCGATAGAGTCTGGAACGAGCGACATTATCGGCGAGTTGTAGATATCTGACACATTTTCGAATGTAAACAGTAAGGATAGAACCTTTCACACCCATCGCTTTAAAGGGGCCTTTGAAACCAACATGCTTTGTGAATACATCCTTTTATGGTCTCTTTGTTGTCACCATTTTCATGGTCCATGAAAATGGCCGAGATGGCACATGCAAGGGATGCTGGTTGCAAAAGGCCCCTTTAAAGTCAAATTCGAATATAAAATTCGAATGGTCTGTTACCTGCAACTCAGCTTGAATTGTTTGATGATATTACTAATCTTTTCAAATCTGTGAACATCTTTATGTGGGTTCAGTTGGCAATGTGAAATAACCTGATGAGAAGAACGACAATGCAAAGTTAGGCGTGGATTACAGTTCCAGGGAGACACGGTGCATATTGCTCTGGGGCTGTTGCGAAATGGTTTATCATTTACCCATCTGACAGCGAAATTGTTTTGGTTAATTAAGGCCAAAATATCAACTGGCTAGTTTTTCTTGTAGGGCAGTTCGGTCTCACCGGACCAGAGTCCACTTTTCGGCTATCTGCAATATGTATAGGACTTGACCGTTTGCCGATAATTTAAGAAATCAATCCGTGTTGGACAGGCCTCTGATCAACTATTTCGCAAATAGCCTCCTCTACGCACACAATATAAAGAAGTCTATCATAGCATTTTTTCATCAGAGATTTGCAGTTCCATTCGAGTCATCTTTCTTGGATCTTTTACTATCGAGTGAGTCAGAAAAATGCTCAGACGTTTGAAAGCCTCTAGCTTTCAAACCATTTTCCAGGTTCCTATAAACTGTTAGTACCCGCGTAGCTAACATATTAACTTCAAGCATTTTCACAGGATCAGTTGTAATTTGAGAACTATATCACCGATTTTGACAAACTAAATTTCCTTACTTAAGTCGATATGTTAGCTACAGTACGCGGGTATGAACAGTTTATAGGAACCTGACAAATGGTTTGAGAGCTACAAGCTTTCAAACGTCGGAACATTTTTCTGACTCGCCTGGTACAATCTGGTAACTTCTCAGCTTTTCTCAGGTTTTGGGGGTATTGATTAGCAGATTGATGGTATCCCCTAGCCCCTTTTTGAATCCTGGATATCCTAACTACGTATCACTGGATTTGAGGGACGTATTCCGTCTAATTTCAAATTCCCCTCAATTGTTTCGCACTTTTAATCAATTTTCACCCCGTAGAACGTATGTGCAATAATCCGGCGGCTATTCAGTAAGGCGGAGGTTGTGCAGTGCGATGGAGGGATAGCATCATGTCATTGGAGGGATAACAAGCAGTAAGGCGGAGGTTATTCAGTTATTCGGAGGGATAGCCTCCGGACTACTGCACAGCCGTTCTACGGGGTATTTTGAGATCGTACTATACCCCACCAAGTCCAGCAAATTCGTTTCTATTCTTGAACGATATCTTACCAAAAATGTGGCCCTTTCAAATAGCAATACTTCATCTGCCTCTATCGCTTTTGCAAAACTGTTTAGATTCGTTTCTAGCTGTTGAACATTTGGGATCAATTTGTAAACAATGCACGACCAAGCCTACAATGAATGGAGAAATAAATGAATGAAGTAGAAGAATGAAATGAAAGAAGGAGAACAGAGCATCATAATGAATATATAAATGAATGAATGAATAGACGAATGAATGAAAGAAGAAGAACAGAAAATATCGAATGAATATATGAACGAATGAATGAATGAATGAATGAATGAATGAATGAATGAATGAATGAATGANCAGCAAATTCGTTTCTATTCTTGAACGATATCTTACCAAAAATGTGGCCCTTTCAAATAGCAATACTTCATCTGCCTCTATCGCTTTTGCAAAACTGTTTAGATTCGTTTCTAGCTGTTGAACATTTGGGATCAATTTGTAAACAATGCACGACCAAGCCTACAATGAATGGAGAAATAAATGAATGAAGTAGAAGAATGAAATGAAAGAAGGAGAACAGAGCATCATAATGAATATATAAATGAATGAATGAATAGACGAATGAATGAAAGAAGAAGAACAGAAAATATCGAATGAATATATGAACGAATGAATGAATGAATGAATGAATGAAGTAACAAATGAATACAGGCACAACAGCAGAAGGCATTTAATTTTAATCTAATGAACGATAACAAGCCTTGTAGAAATCGTAGTACAATAATATTTGAGCATCTGGTCCAAGCTGCTGGGCGTATTTCGTAATAGTCACCATAGAAACAAAACAATTAAATTCAATCTAAATTCAATTCAATCTAAATATTAAGTGTGATATGTGAAATTGTAAATTTAAGGGACCTTCAAGATTTATGATGTCTTATGAAACCTACAGTTCAAACTATGGTTTTTCAATATGTGACTTCAAATTCCTTTTGGTGGCAGAAGCTAAAAATAAAGGAATTGAATGGGTACAACCACAAAATAATTTTAAGATATTACCAACCTTGTAAAGTGTTTCATCCCATATTGATGTCCGAAAACAAATACAATCTAATGGCTTTGATAACCTTTTCAAGTCTTCTTCTCTCTCTGTGAATATCTAAAATAAATTGACACAAAATATCCACAGTATTATTATTATTATTATTATTTTCATCATTATTATTAAGCATAGGGACTGGATATAAAAAAATGTAAAAAGGATAAAATCATTAGCTTATCATTTTACTTTGACTTAACACTTAAATTTGCAGGTCCACATCAGCCAACTAGAGGCTGCCATTTTATCAACCTGCATTGTTAAATAAAATAGAAAAAAACTAAGGTAGATCACAACCAGAGAGAGATAAGTGGGTGCCTAAAAATGTGCCTTTCTTGTGACTAAAATAAAAATTTGGCTAAGTCTATAACTTTGTGGAATCCCAGATAAAAAGCAACAATCAAAGTTTATTTAGAAGAAATAAAATTTACCTGATCTCTTTGCTCTTCATGAACAAGATCCATTTTATGGACCAAACAGAAAATCTTTGCTTTTGGTGAATGCTGTAAAATAGCTTCCAGGCATGACTGGTAATAGTGCATATCTTTTTCTATTTCTCTGCTTTCAACATCAAACACATATATGAGAACTTCAACATTACGAAATATATTATCTCTTTGGCTAGCAAAGTAATTCTCCATGAAAGCCTCTTGTCTGCAAGAAATGTGACAGACCCAATTACAAAGAAAGCCTCAAACAAAGACTATCTGGGGGTATCAATATGCATTGCTTGTGGAGTTCAGTAAATTCTGTGTTTTTTTATTGTGATCTGTGCAATAACATAAATGGCTATTTCGATTGTTGACAGACACAGATTTAAAGTCCGTGGATGCGACATTTCATTTAAACAGACCAAGGTTTATAAGAGTAAAATAAGATCCCTCTACAATATTAAACAAATGAGTTCTAAGGGCCTGGTCAGAAACTCAGAAACATTTATGAGAAAATCTAGAAAAATCATATATATAGTTCAAAAGAATAGTTCAGACCGAAAGTTGGAGATATAATTTTCAGTTTTGATGATTCAATCATTTCAAAAGGCACCCAGCAAAATTATTAAAAAGGTTAAGATGCACACAGGAAAGGCAAATATGAGATAATAGGCAGCTTATACATGGGTTTTTATGGTAATGAAAATAACTGCAAAAATAGAGAAAACATACCCTCCACAGTCCCAAAGATTTAGGACTAGATTTCCTAAAAATCTAACATGTGATGTCTCTACATCAACTGAAAGAAAGAAGTTCTGATTAGATCACTGTCATTAAGATTTGAATATATTTAATAGGAAACAGAAGTTGATGAGAGGACAGGAGCAATACTCCCAGGAAATCTTTTTGGTGGTTGCTGGTGACCTCTTGGAGGCAGAGGCCACAGCAGATTTTCTGGATTTTCATATCATTAAATCCAACGTCGTAAGTTGTTTGCAGTTTTTTTTTGCAACAAAAGAGACTTTTGAAATAAATTAGAGTTAGGGTTAACATTGAAATAAATTAGGGTTAGGGTTAGTTTTGGGGTTAGGGGAAGGTTTGGTTCAGGGTTAGGGACAGCGTTTGGTTTAGGGTCAGGGTTAGGATTTTCAAGATTTGATATATTGGCGATTACCCATTTTCCCCAGTCTCTGTTGCTTGCTGCATATGATCACACAGGCACACATTGGCCCACACATGAAATAATTTTATAAGCCATTGTGAGCCGCCCCTATGAATATGAATAATCACACACATGACCTGGCATTTTCCTTATCGTGAAGATGGATTTCCTGGCAGTAGACTATGATGCACAGACAAGCAAACATGTTTTTGAGCAAATTTTTCAGCATGGAATTTATACCACAAAATGCAACAAGAATAATAAGAACTTGAGATGTTCTGATTCCTGATGATCTACATTATGACCCAGATTCGAAATTTTTTCAAATGTTATCCACACTACCATTTGGGCATTTTTCTATTTCATCCGCACATTTAATCACTTGGTAAATTGTTTTCATTGTTTATCAATATGACATTATTTAATCTACTACACATTTGCGCTGATATGTGCACTATTAATTGACAATTTTCGCATTCTATCTCCGACATTTTACTGTAACCCTTCAGACAGCGATTAAGAAACCCTATTTTCCACGGCTGTTCCTTAAACTATACCAAACAAAATTTTATGTTATTCGAAGCAGAATTAAACACGGTACAGTAAAAACCCGCGTATAAGAACCTACAATTTTGCAAGTCAGCCTGGGTTCTTAAACAATAAATACAATGGATTGGTTCTTATAAAATGGTATTCTAATTGAACAATTTCAGCCTGCAGGTTCTTAATCCACTAAGTTCTTATACGCGGGGTTTTACTGTATACCATAAAAATATAACCAGTTGCTTAAATAAAAACGCATATGATTTATTCCAGATTTTAGGCGAAATCGACCATCCTTGCAAAAAAATCTTGGTGTACCTCATCGGGCATTGTTCTACCAAAACTATCTATTTCAAAGACTTAAGGTCCTGAACTGAAAAAGCGTGTCATAAATTTTTAATAAAACGTATTGTCTTGAAAAAATGCAAATTTAAATTAATGTTAATGTCTGAAATGTCTTTTTTAACTTTCAAACCCTTATAAAAGTCGGACCAGTGGATCTATCATAAATCACTGACAGACTTTTGTAGTTATATGCTTTGTGACCCTGTATGCCAAGTGTCAAGAGATTTGATTGGCCCGTTAGGTACAACAAGATTTTTTAGTAACCCACCAGTACCCCGGAATCTTGTTTCGAGAAATCAGGCTTTTATCAAATTGAAGCATAGCGCGCGGGAAAACCGATTATGCTTGAAAATGTAAACATAAAGCCGCAGGTCAAGCTATAAAGCTTTAGCGCGGTCCTGGTCAAATGTTATATCAAGAAAATAACAGCAGGGGATGTTGTGAATATAGCTGCAAGGTCAAGTGAGTTTACTTTAATCCTCTGAAGTCTATTCCCGCATTTTTTGAGAAATATGATTGCTTCTTTTAAAATGCTCAAATTTCCCAGTAATTGTGGTTATTTTTGGAAGTGAGTTGGTTCAAACGGTACTCAAATACTTAAACTATCAGACTATGACGAAAAGGAAAAATCAAGAATTTTCTGTCTGAAGGGTTACAGTAACCTCAATCCCTGCTTCGAAAATCCCCTGCACACTTTTCAAACTTTCCAATCTGGCATACGACTTTTATGATTCTTGCAAAAAATATGCATTCAAACTAGTTGGAGTAACTGTCAATGAAAGATTATTGTTGTGGTTATGGCCATCATCTTGGCTTCAAACTTTACTCTGATTCGTGAAACGTAGGTCTGACAGCTTGCAAAAACACCCCAATGCCAAACGAGGTAACTTTTTTAAAAACTGCACATTGTGTTTTATGGTGCAGAGTAGGATGACAAAAATTTCTCACTTGTTGCTCCTAATCTTCTTGTATCTCTTGCAATGTAATTTGCAAATATAATGGATCGCATACTGGTTTTGCCAGAACCACTCTTGCCCATCAGTAACACCTGTAAAGGAAAGTTTAAAGCAATAAGAATAGGTGTGGCAATGAAAACAAAGGTGTGATTTAGCTTTCAAAGTTGTTCAGATGGGATACCTACTGTAATGATGCAGGCTAAACTAAAGTGTTTATTTAAAGCAGGGTCTACTGGGGTAAAATGGGCAGGCTGGCATAAAATGGGTAATGCTGATTGCCGGAAAACAAGAGATTGTGAACAAGGATCTTGAAATAAAGCAGTCATGTTTCCTATACTTATTAAACTGAGATGGATTATTTATTAAGGAGATAAATTGACATCTAATCTTCTTAGTCTGTGGATCCCAGTGTTGTAGCATCTTGTGGTATACTATCGGTTTCTTGGCCAAGAGAACATTAGATTTCTCAAACAAACAAAGCACACAACACAATGCATGTTGCATCATGACGATTGAATAGCTATTTAAAGTAGGCCCTAAAGTTTGCTTGCAGAAATGGCAGTGTATCAACAATACACTGTATTGTGAACCACAAGGCTGCTACGGTAAACTAAATGCTAAAAGGGTGAGTTTAGTTAGCCCGCCCAAAGCTGGCTGGGCCTATATTTTAGGCCATCGTATTTCAAGTCTGAACATTATTGATCAGATTGCTGCTCTCGTCTTTTTGTCGGTTATTGGTCTGCATATTTACAAAGCCTTTACTTTCATCTTGGCAAAAACTTAAAAAGAGCTCACCTTCTTTTTCATCATCTTGGCAATGTATTTATTTCTTCTCTACAGTATTAGGAATTGAAACTTTTTCTTGTGGAATCTTGCTCTGCGATAAACCGTATTTGAGGAACTCAAGAACCTCGATTCACAATAGTACCATCTTACGTCATGTGATCATGTGATGTAGCTGTGAGGAGCACGCGCCCTCACAGCTCCAATGGGGCTCCAAATATTCATGCATTGGGTCACCTAAACTGACTACATAAGTCTCAGTTTTCCTCATTGAATTGAATGATGATTATGGCTTCAAACTGATAGGATAGAGGCCCGGGGGGGGGGGGGGGGGGTACTTCACTATAAGCTCATATAGGGGTGTGTGCCAGAAGGATCTCTGTTATGACCCAATCCCAGAATATGGTTGGGATATCGATACCCAATCACAGAATATGGTTGTGATATTGATACCCAATCCCAGAATTTTTAAAAAGTAACAAAATAAATTCAACATGGAAGGAGCATTTAATTTTGGGCAGAGCCATTGGAACGAGGTTTCTGAACATGTATTTTCGATAAAAAAACAACTGAACTACGTTTTCACCTAAAACTGAGCACACGTTGCTCTCAAAAAGTCCCATGCATTCAACACCCATCACCAGAATTTTTAGTCAAACAGCACACCCCAATCTAGCCTGACTCACAGACCAAACGAGTCAGGCTAACCCCAATCCTAGAAAATTCTCAATGAAAGTATACCCCAATCCCAGAAATTTTCCAATGAACGTATACCCCAATCCCAGAATTTTCAGGCCAAAAACTACCCCAAAACTGGCGCACCTAACCCGCTAGTCTGACCCGCTAATGAAGTACCCCCACCCCGGGGATAGAGGCCCGGGGGTCTACCTTGGAGAAAAACAACAGGGATGTGCCTGCCAGAAAAAAATTTATGACCCTGTCCTGGAATAAAATGTTCAAAACATAATACCTGTCCTGGAATCAGATCGGGGAAACTGATGGTTACTATGAACATAATTTTGCTGAGAACACTGTTTTTGTGAATTGCTTATAATGCTGTACGAACATATATGAAGTTAACCTCTTCTTTAATTATTTGGTTATATACTCACATCTTTTAGCATTTTGCAAAATTTTCTCTTTCATATTCCAAAGTTAAAGAAAATAACTCTATAAAATGTACAACATTGGGACACTTTAAGAGAGGTAACCTTAGTTGTTCATGGTTCCTTGTGCTTCTTTTGTCCTTTCCAGTTTCCACAGAGATCACAGAAGAGATTTGTCTTCCAAACTTTCTCACAAATAGATGTTTCAAAAACTTGTTTATATTTTGTATTTGGTTTTATTCTCTCTGGCATTAGATTTAGTTTCAAGCCCTCAAAAGGATAAAAACAACAAACAGAACACATTCAATTCATTTAATTCGTCTAAATTCGTGCATGTACCTCTTGCACCTCCTCCGACAGTGTCAACACTCACGAAGCAAGCACCCACATAACCACCAAATTCTCAAACTGTCTCAAATCAACAAAGTATCCAGATCGAGACGGTAATGCTAGCTCATGACAAAAACCTTTGGTAAATAGGCCTAGTGCAAGTTAGTAGACGCCTAGTCTAGTAAATCTCTATCACTATCTTAGAACAGATAAATTCTTTTTATACAATTCAAGTTTTTGACGCAAATAAAACATAACATACTACCCATACCAGGCATTAATTTAAGGAATTTTCATCACTGCACAAAACAACGTAAATCGCAGTTCTCCAGGTCAAAAGGGTGTGGCAAAAGGGTGTGGCAATAGGTTTGGCAAGTTTTCTTGGGGGGAGAGATAAGTATGGAATGTAAGATTTCTGTGCACTATTTCATATAGTTATGCACTGTGAAACAAGGGGGAAGCCAGCCATATACGCGGAAAGTGCATACATCTAAGTGGTCCAGGGATGCTCCCCTGGAAAATTTTGTAAATATGACGTCTATCTTCTTTTTTTTAAGCAAGGGAGTTTGTCATGCAACTAATTTGCTGACACATGGGCAAAAATTATATATTTGGCCAAAGTTGAGTTTCTTATAAGCGGTTTCTTATAAAAAAAATACGTGTATTACTGTACAGTGTCAAAACATTTTTTGAGTGACCTAGGAAAATCAAGCTGCAAATTGCAAAAGTTTCTTAGCTTTTTCAATCCAGGTAGCAGGGTTTCTTAGCTTTTGAAAAGTGGCGCCCGTAGTTTCTTACAAGCTGTTTCTCATAAAAAATGAGTGTAGTTCGTCCCTGATATACATGTATTTTTTAAATAAGAAACTAACAATTTGAGCCAGTGAAAGTTTCTTAAAATTATCAGATTTTGAGTACTCGGAGTTTCTTGCGAGTTTCTCGGAAGTTCCATAACAATCTTCGTGTTTACTTTTCAAAACGAAGTTTTTTTAAGCCTTTCCAATGTTTAGACATTGCTCAAGTACCTTCCGAGTAATATGATACAGGAACAAGCGAAAATAAAGTAAAAATATGGTAAGGATTTCCTTTATTAAAATAAATAATTTCTTATGTTATATTTTACCAGTACCGGAGTTTCTTGATTTTTCAGCAATCTGAGAAAGCAGTTTCTTGGCCTTTCTTATGAAAGAACAAGTGCACCAAGCGCCGTTTTAATCCCCGCGCGTGGTAGAGTGCCATTATGCCATTAAAACAGACACTCTTCCAAAAGAAACCACAACAGGATGATTTCTACAAACCAGTTTCTTTGATTGGTATTTCCAAACCTACCAAGTTCTGAAAACAGTAGACTTCACAGAGATGGAAATATACAGTATTTCCCAATCAAACACAAACATCTTTGAAACAGCATAGCAGGTTTCGGATTCACCATGGCGAGCATGAAAATTCGCCAATGAAAGCGAGAATTTCTCCTGTGCCAAACCTTCTGCCTCTTGGAGCCGAAGCGGGAGCAGAAGGTTCAGTAGGGGGGTCGCTGGGAGGTATGTATTTCCCCATTTCCGCATTTCCGCAAATTTTTTCCCCCATTTCCGCAAATCCACAAAAAGAAATTGGGTATTTCCGCTATCCGCGAGGGCCCGCGAGCAAAGCCTCAAAAAAATCGTTCCCAGAAGAAGGTTATGGGCATTACTATTGATAGGTGATGGGGGATAGAAGTCAGGCACGACATCATTTTGAGAACCATAATGATTTTGAACACCATAAATATGCCTCATGCAAATGAGAATTACAGAAAATAGTAAGAAAGGGCTTTAGAAAGTCTTCCTGCTGCTTCACTTAATCTCAACTGGAATCTTTCCAACCACTCACCCAAAAATGTACTAAATGCACAAGATCGGCGCAATAAAAGGTGTACTAGCAGTCAAATTCCAAACTCAAAGCGTTTGACCACCCCATTCCCATCATCTACCAATAGGTATACCGAGGGGTGTATGACTCCCTAAAAGCGTACGAAATTTCTCGAGAGCAAACCGATTTTTAAAGGATTTCGGTATTAGGAAAACAAAATAATTTCAGAAAAAAGTGTACGATGTAGTGATGTAGTGATGTAGTGATGTAGTGATGTAGTGATGGAGTGATTTGCCCTCGGGTGTACCCATCTGAGACAAAGCCTGCTATTTGTAAAAGCAAACTTATTTCGCACTTTCGTCGACTGCAGGACATTATCTAAAACAAAAATCGATTATTTAATCGGATTGTTCGACCAAATCGCGATTGTCTTCCTATCAAAAAATTTGCTACGCTATGAATCTGTGGGATCCCGTCTATGGAACGCCATTTGCACAAATGGATCTGTGATTACGTCAGATGTATTGTATAACAGCGTGAATTCAATGGGGAACGGCCGTTGTCTCGAGTTGCGTTATTGGTTTCGAAGTTCTAATAATGGGATAGCCACAGCGTAGTGTAACTTTCTTCCCGAACTGTTCAGTGAGACTTCCAGTAAGATGGATCGGCTAACTGATGATCGGTATCGTTGGGGAGTTTCTCAAATTTTCTCACTGCTTTCTACACAACGAAATCTAACACACGAGCAACGTCTGCGCTTAAAACAAGATGGCAGACCATGTCCAAAAGTTTTAATAAAAGATACCTCCTCTGAATCTACATACAAGAAATACTCTTGGATTTGTGGTGATGAAGAAAAGAATACTTATTTCTGTTGGCCTTGCCTAGTTATGGGTGATTTGTCCAAGGTAAGTGCTCTATGAATTAATATACAGTAGCACAATTTGAATTTTTTCAGGTATTTTCTAATGGTATTTTAGTATTTTAAGGTATTTTCTAAAGTTTTTAGTGAAGACACAAGTTTTCAATCACCAATGCAAATAGGCAACTACTTTATTTTAGAAGCCTATGTCACTTCCAACATGTCTTTGAAACATTCTGGGTTTTTTCGCAAGTTAATTTACATTGTGCTGGTTTTTCAGGGTCCATCCACCACACTCACAATGTCCTGTCTCCTTCAAGTAGCGGTCATTACTAGAATCTCATTTCTAATAACTTGCGGCTACAGAAGGGAGGCTAAAGCGCCGTTGTTTCAGCGGTTCGCAGCTCGCCTAACCCGCAGTCGTGGCTTCAAATAGACTGATCCAGAGCGGACAAAAGTCAGCGCAAGGGGGACGCTTCTTGTACCTTTCTCCAAAGTGGTACCTCCAGTATAACGATCGTTTTACCTCCATTTGATTTTAAATTCTTTAAAGATTGACATGCCCTTTTAATCAATTTTGTAGGTAAAAAACCAAGCTTTGTGCGTGAAACTGGCTTTCAATCGAAAGGCAATAACATGTGGGTTGTGACGGATAGACATCAAATTTCGAAAGACCACCTTAGGAATCACACCGCCTACAATCTTTTGGGTAATGTTGACGTGGCTTCTGCACTCAACGAAGCAAGAAGACGAGAAATTGCACATCATAATCACAATGCTAACAGATATTCACGCATGCTCCAGCACCATATTGATGGAACTGTGTTTTTGGCAGCGCAAGGTCTCGATTTTCGGGGGCATGACAAATCAAAGGTTTCTTCTAACAGAGGAAGCTTCATAGAATTGTTGGATCTCTTGGGGGTCTACAGCAGTGAACTGAGGACATTTCTAGACAGGGAACATGTTACTTATACATCACATGAACCCCAAAATGACCTCATTGAATGCGTTTACGAGGAAGTCAAGAGTGAAATTCAGAGTCGTATGGATGGCTCGACGTTTTTTGCTGTAATGATGGACGACACTAGCGATGTCAGTCACATCGAGCAGTCTGCAGTTTCAGTGCGGCTCCTTCACAATGGTGACATTGAAGAGCATTTACTTGGAATGGTAAACTCATCCAGTGGTCAGTCAGCAGATGACCTGACAAAGATTCTTTTGGAAACTCTTAGCCAGTACAAGGTAACACCAGAAAAATGCAAGAACAAGCTGATAGGCCAATCCTATGATGGTGCCCCATCTATGAGTGGTGAGCTGAGTGGTGTTCAAAGACAAGTTCAGGATCATTACCCCATGGCCTACTACAACCATTGTGTAGCACACCGAATGTCACTCTGTGCCTCCCAGACAGCAAAGAAGATCCCCAAAATCTCTGCATTTTTTGATATCACTGACAGTGTGATAAAATTCTTCAGAAGCAGCCCAAAACGTACCCACATACTTGGTCATAGTTTGCGAAAACCTGGGGATACCCGTTGGCTTTCTCGAGATACCGCCATTGGTGCAATCGATACCTGGTACGAGGAAATCTGGACAGTTCTTTTTGAAATGGCACATGATGCGAATCAAAAAGCAGAAATACAAGCAACAGCCAGAGGCCTTTGCTTGAAAATTCAACATGTCGAGTTTGTCTTCTTTCTTAAGCTCTACAGAAAGATATTCGATTATTGTGCACCAATCATTAAAATGATGCAAAAGCCAACCCTTGATGCCATACAACTTTCATCTATGATAGAAGATGTTCAAAGGACACTTGCAGCCTTGGATATGAACCAGATTTGGGAAGATACAACAAGTCTTGACCCAGAAATCCCAACAGTTAGAATAAGAGAGGGCTGGCGCAGAATAGAGGATGGTATTGATGGTTCAAGAGAAAGTTGGAAGCATTCCTTGACATACGTTGCTATTACAGTGACGGTTAAGTTCTCTGAGCAAATTGGTTGGCGATTTGAGAACTTGAAAAAGTTCAATTGGAGGAAACTTGTTCATCCTTCGCATTTCCAGAAAATGAAGAAAGAGTCATTGCGAGAGTTCAGAGGACTGATAGGTGAATTGCGTGAAATATATCCTTGTGTAGTTCCAGATGCAATGGCGCTTGAGAACTGTCTTACTGTTATGTACAACAGCAAATAAATTGCAGCCCTACTGGACAAGGTGCTGAGGGAGCGGGATGAAATGGTTGCAAAGAAGAAAGAAAAGCGCACAAGATTAATTAGAGCCAATCAAGATCCTATCGAAGAAAAGGAAGACAAAACAAGTACAGTTGAAGAGAATGACTTGTTTGAAATTGCAAATGAAGTAGAAGTAGATTTAGAGAGCATACATGAGGGCAAAGCCACAGTTCAAGATCTGTTAAGTGTGCTAGAAAAGGCAGAATTGAAGGAAGCACTCCCACAGGCAGTAAAAGTACTGGAGCTTCCTGCCGTGACACCCCTGACTAGTGTGCACTGCGAAAGAGTTTTCAGTCGCATGAAAAGGGTGGTCTCTCCTGCAAGATCTACAATGCTCCAAAAAAGAAAAGAAATGCTAGTTCTTCTGCAAGTTGAACACAAAACACGTCGATGGCTGTCCGAGCAACCTCATTTCAAAACGAATGTGGTTGCGAGGTTTAAATCGTACAATCAACGGCTTTTCGAGAAGTTTTCCAGAAAGTGACTGTTGTCGTGCATATACTGTTAATCATACTAGATACTGAGTAGTGCAAATTAATTTGCTAACCATGATAAGTACAGAAGTTAAATTGTAACCCCCCTTTGTTTCTCGCTCGCGCCCTTATGAAACTAATAACAGTTTGTTTTGGGTGCCAGCCGCCACTGCCTTTCTCTATTAAAAGCCCCCTCTAGCATCCAATGCAAAAGGTTACCAAAGATCTTCCATTTATTGAGCTAAAACAATTAAAATGTTCAGTTGGTTTTGGATTAAAACTACATTGAATTTGTGTGTTTGACTTTCAAAATTGTTTGTTGATTCAAAAAAATAAAAGACATAAAAATCTTTGTCATTTGACTTCATGGATAAGCCTCCTCTCTAATAGCCCCTTCCCTGTAAGCACCCCTCTGGAGTCACCAAAATTAAATAAGCCCCTTGGGGGGCTTAATAGAGCAGTTATGGTAAGGCATGTACTGTATTTCAAGTATTTGTCTCCAGATACAAAACCCCTACGGTTAGGTTCATAATCTTGCACTTTGCCTTTGTCGTAATGTCGTCTTTCAAATTTCATCATCATCACCCAACATCTAAACACGGACTCATAAAACTGCTCACAATTGTTGCTTTTGAAAACAACAGAATATATACTTAACACAAGAGGGCAATAGTTGTCTATAAGATTTAGGAGGCAGAGATATTCTACGCTCTTACACTGCATAAACACAGGCATAATTAAATCTCTTATCAAACACCATCCACCGTATATTACTTCAATAAGGAGAGAAATCCTCCAGGGTTGAGGTTTATTGGCCAGCTTTGCCCTTTTGCCAAACAAGAAAGAATATAGCTCACCAAAGATACTCAGAAAGCTTCGAACAACACATTCCCTAGCATTGAGAGAAACATGCAAGGGTCCTATGAATGGAACAATATTCTGAACAACCGGCCAGTCAACAGATGGAGAATACACTATCTGCCTCACATAAAACTGGGCAGGCCAGTCACCAACAAAAGGGACATCAAACTCACTCAAGTAAGAAGCAAGACCATTTTCAAGCATATATGTTAATGCTTTCTGGAAATCAGAATACGACTTTAATGGGAGTTCAATACAATCCACCAGCTTGCAATGCTTCATTGATCTCATATCTTGTATTTCAGAATGCTGATAGTCATGAATGAGAAGCCTTCTCCTTTCAGACTCTGGATTGAAATATTTAGCTGTAATCCAATCAGGCATTTGCTCAGCATATGTTCTTGATAGTATAGGTAGTGAGTTTGTGAGGACTTCAGTTAGCTTTTCTAAATTTGCTGGAATTGTGTCATTCGCATTGATGTTAGCTTTATGCTCAATTGCTTCAACATTTGGGAAAACTTTTAATAACAAAGTTGCCATGTGTACTGTTTGCGTTTGCTGCTGTTTACTTGTACGGTGCATTGTATGTATGTTGTGGTAGTCATCTATAAAGATTGCTACCAACTGCCTTTTGTTTTGCGCATCATTAAGAAAGTCCGCTACTGTTTCAAGGTGAGAATCTGATGATGCTTTTGAAGCAGACTTGACTGTTCTTGGATGGGCAGCTATTCCAAGGTTTTTTAGTGAGGTAAGACCATGCTCAGAAATTCCATATTCAGCTAATGTTCTTGCCAAGGCAATCTGAAACCAGTTATTTTTCTGTGACAACCCATACAATAGCATGTAAATAATTACTACAGTTCTACTCCTGTTCAACTTCCTTCTATCATTGGACTGCCTTTCAGTTACCATTGATTCGTAGATAGAGCTGAACAAGTTGACTGCACCAGCCTCAAGGCAAATTTTTTCCATCTTTTCAGGATTCATTTCTGGCTGAGCTGAGTTGCCAAAAAGTTGATAGCACTTCTGGCTCAATTTTGCTACCTCACTTCTCATATCAAATGGTACATTTGTTGCTTTTTCTAGAAGATTTTGATATTCCTCCATCCCAAGGACAATAATATCATGATCTGTTTGTGATGCAGATTCTACCTTGTCATTATGCATTGGCATTACCTGTTCTTGGGATAGAGACTCACTTTGAGAACTGCACCAATACTTCTGGCTTGGGGAGCTCAATGTGATTGTGCTTTCTGTGGATTGACTATTCATAGCGGGCTCTGATAGACTTTCTGTTGACTGACTAGCTGACTGAATGCTACTTCCCTGACTTAACTGATTTAACTGACTGTCTGATGTTTGATAAGGTGCAACTGGTTGCTTATCTTCATTATATTTGGCCAGTACATTGTCTAGCTAAGGAAAAGGAGAATTGAGAACATTTTCAAGGCCATTGAGATTTTATAACATTGTAGGTTATCATGAATTATGATGAAATAATGCAAAGAAATTTTGCAATTTTCAGGAATTCAAGGAAACAAAAAAATTTCAAACTCTGGTTAATTTTGATTTGTTATCAAAACCACTGTGTAAACAGTAGGAGCCCTGGTGTTTCTTATCCCCAGGGGTAAACTGCAATATGTCACAACATAGGGATCAGCTCTATACTTATTTTGGGTACCTTTTTTGAAGCGCATCCCCAAATTTTGGGGCGGGATTTTTTGCTCCTGCCTGTTTGATGGGTATATTTTGGCATTCTTAATGTTTTACCATTTTCATTCAGAGGGTTCCCAGATTATTTCTTATGCTGTATGTCATATTCTTGTTTTTGGTCATGATCTTACTCTTTCTCTTATATTTTTTGGCTTCCTTATTTGACCTCCCTTCAGGGGCGAATATAAGCTACTACAGTAGACATCGCAAATATTTTCCGAATGGGACAAAACTGGGGCAAAACCTGGGAGAAATTTAGGCAAATCTTAACATAAACGTAGAACTCTTCGATAAACAAAAAACTTGTAGCTTCAGATTTTTTATTGAATCTGTAGTGTATTAAAAATTCACAACTAGTTATTAACAAAAGTGCTCTGCTCTTTGCCATTCCAGAAATGAAGTCTTTTTAAATGCCCTAAAAGTTGAGGAGGGTAAAATATTTCTTAAAGTTACTTACTTGCATAAAAATGGATGCAATACACTCATTTATTTATAAGAAACTGCCTATAACAAACTATAGGCTCAATTTTTTAAACTCAAGAAACTACCCCAACCTGAATTAAAAAAGTTAAGAAACTTTTGTAATTTGCAGCTTTAATTTTGACAGGTCACATGGATATGTTTTGACATCGTATACCATACAGTAATAGTGAATGTTTTGACATTGTTTTGAGTGCAAATCATGTTATAACATGTTTTGAGATCTTACTATATTTGGAAGTCCACCATTAACAATAACAATATAAGAAACTCATGAGAAACTTTTCGCAGCAAAATGACCCTAAAATTTAAGAAACTGCCTACTGCCTACCAACCCCAGACCCAAGTTTCTTATAAAAAAATGAGTGTACCACAGTGAGTGAACAATAGGATAGGGTGGTAACCATATTTCTTATTTTATGGCAAATAAAGTGAACGCTTAGTTACCTTTTCAAGTGACTCTAAACTGGCAAGTTCCCTCGTAAAATTTCTTCTTTTTCCACATGTCTTTAAGCAGTTCACGCAAATTGACAGATTGATATTCTTTCTGTTTCCAACATGTCTCAATTTATTGAAAGCACTTAGAATGGCTCCTAATCGCTGTGTTCTCAAATTTATGGAGCGAGAGTCTACGTTGTCGAGTGACCAGACTTTGTGGAGAGGATTTCCACAACCTTTATACTTTGGCATCTTCAAACTTTTTAATATCCTTAGGCATCTTCCTTTTTCTCAATCAACAAATAACGCTATCAACAAAGGAAGCTGAACACGATGGCGTTTATTGCGATGAAATTTCCCGCCAAATTTTCTTACAGGGCACAAAGGAGGCTGGGCCTATTCCGGCTAGCAATCTCATTGGCATGAATACAGCTTTGTAATTTTCTTCGGGGAACCAAACGGTTACATAAAAATAGAATGGCTAATATCCTTAAGCAAATTTTAGACGTCTTTTTGCCACAACTGAACAAAAACATGTCTTTTGGGGCACGAACCGCATTTCAAAATGACCATCGCCACCAGAGGCGGGACGATGGGCCTAAGCAAAAAGCGTTGAAAATGCCTAATTTTTCGTTGACGTTTTTCCTGTTTTTGGGGCAAATAATAAAAATGTGCTTGGTAAGAAGTCAGATTAACTCATGAATAATGCAAAAAAGTCATGATACTCTTGGTAGGGCGCTGAAGTATAGTGCATCCCATCGATTTTAGAGTCAGTGGTTTTGCAGTGAGAAGCTGCGAGGAGGTCTGTTTACAATTTTGTTGATCATCTATGACGTCAAGACCACTATTGTTCCCATTGTTTAAAGAAGCAATATGATTGGCTCTTTCAGAGATAAACAAAGTCGCTGATTGGCTTAGAACCAAATTCCCCCCTGTTTATGGATAATAAAATTCAATGCAAAATTGTTAGCGCAATAATGATGCTTAAACGCCATCAATTTCGCATTTACTTAGTGAAATCAGACGTCTACATAAATATTTGAAATCATTCCATGATTTTTCATT
>REGM01000061.1:276313-334962 GCA_004194415.1 Aurelia aurita
TTGACCACACCCTTCAAACCCTCGGAAAACATGAGAAACGCCCTTGTTGCTTTATTTTAATCAACGAAACGAAATACTGCAAAATAGAGCGAAACGAAATATGAAGAAATACGGCAAAATATGCTTAAATTCATTAATCATTCGAAATTAGGAGATCAATGATTGATTTAAATAGAGAAGAGCATTCGACTAAACTTTCGAGAGAGTGTACAATAGAGCGAAACGAAATATGAAGAAATACGGCAAAATATGCTTAAATTCATTAATCATTCGAAATTAGGAGATCAATGATTGATTTAAAAAGAGAAGAGCATTCGACTAAACTTTCGAGAGAGTGTACAATAGAGCGAAACGAAATATGAAGAAATACGGCAAAATATGCTTAAATTCATTAATCATTCGAAATTAGGAGATCAATGATTGATTTAAAAAGAGAAGAGCATTCGACTAAACTTTCGAGAGAGTGTACAATAGAGCGAAACGAAATATGAAGAAATACGGCAAAATATGCTTAAATTCATTAATCATTCGAAATTAGGAGATCAATGATTGATTTNTATCTCTCTTGCAATGAACAATTTAAGTTTGCATTTGGGTTCATCTTAGTTGAAAATCTCATTTTTCAAGAGAGTATCTGAGGGGTGAGACCCTTATCCATATACAATAAAAAGTGGATTTTTTTAACAACGATTACATGTGGAAGCCTGATGACACTATAACTATCCTAATTCCTATGTACCCCAAAATCGGCCAGGTTGAAGACACGGAACTCTCGGATACCTCGGATACCTTGGATACCTCGGAAGAATATATTCAAGGCTTCCTTCCAGTAGACAATCGAAGGGTAACCTACAGCACTTTTCTTTAATATTGTGACGTTCTTTGGACTACATATTGATGTCCGTTTAACTTTGTGTACCAGCTGGGAGGGTACATACAGCACAAATATCAATTGTTGTGCATGGAGAGATTCCATAACATTTTGTTTTCTTTTGTTAATTGCGTGTTAAGGTCATGCATGAAACAAATAAGAGAAAACGCTAATCAAATGAATATATTTAGCATGGCTTTCAACAGGGACGTAGGAAGCATCTTAAACTTGGAGGGGCACGACACGTCAAGGACACTTTTTTCATTAAGCTAGAGGGGCATTTCCTCAAACAAAAAGGGTAATTTATTTATTGCAAAATCTTGGGGGGGGGCACGTGCCCCCAGTGCCCCAGGTTCCTACGTCTCTGGCTTTCAATAACGCTATTACTGTACATTTTTAACATTTCCGTGTTTTTTAGTATAGGCTACCTCTACACAGAACTCTCAGAAATTGTGGATACCTCGAAACAAAGTTATGTTACAAAGTTACAAAATTCACAACACCAATTGGCCAGTGATAAATAAACTTGAACTCTAAACTTGCAACAGAGTATTGCGAAGTAATAATGCAATTCGAATAAAGCCCTCGCTTATACCAGACATTTTTGAAGATGCCGCAGCAAAATGCTTCAATGCCTTACCTGAACATATAAAATCCCAGTCTAATTTTTCAACATTCTGTCGTGACCTTAAGAAGCATTTATTAGAAAGAGCAAACAATAAACTGGACTAAATTACCTTATTTCTAATCCTTATGTGATTGTTTCTTGTTACCTTTTTAACTTGTAATTATTAACTAGCTTTTAATTTTAGAGTTGAAGAGCCACATTAGCAGTGGATATGCTCGATTTTACCATTATTATTATTATTATTATTATGTGAGTTCCGAGGTATCCGAGGTATCCCAGAGTTCCGTGTTTTCAACCTGGCCCCCAAAATCTAATACAAAATAAGAAATTCCAAGGGGTGGAAATTTTATTCTTATGACATAAAAGCTTAAAATGGGACCATTGAATCTATCGATAAGCACACCAGTTTATATTGTTCCTGATGAGATTATCTTTCTGTGAACACAGAAATCAAAATCATGGAGAGAGAAGAAAATATTTGTCAAGAAAAAGCCCATAATTATTCGAGTAAAAGAAAGAAAGCAGCACCTGCCCACCTAAAAGGCTATTTGGATGCAAACGAAGAACCGCTAGGCCAAGAAGGTAATATCATTCTAAACTTATAGGGCTTATACATCATAGGCCAAGGAAGGCAAAGAACAACCAAAGGCAACATAACATTTGGTTATTAAAAACCTACACTTTTCCGGGCTTAATTGAGACTACCAGGTGAGTCAGAAAAATGTATACACTGTTTGAAAACCTATAGCTCTCATACCATCTATCTGATTCCTATAAACTGATAATAGCTGTGGAGCTAACAATAAACTTAGATGAGGAAGTTTAGTTTGTCAAAATAGTTTGTATCGTTCTGAAATTACAAGAGATTTTATGAAATGCTTTGTCTCAAAATCCTTCAAAACATGCCTAAAATTACTGACGACAAGACTTTCATTTGCATATTTGTGTTTGTTTGCATATTTCTAAAGGTATTCTGTGTTATCTGTAGACTGTTTGTAGATAATTAAGTATCAGAGAGTTTGCTCCTGCCCTGAAAACAATGATAAAGTTCCCCACTGCAACAATAGATGATTCCAGAAAAGATGGTGTCGGGGGGGATTTGACCAAGATGCAATTCGTTCTGTAATGGAATCAATAGTGATTCTATATAAATTCAATCATCCAACGCAATGCCACTCGATGCCATCTTTTCCGGAATTGTCTATTAAACCAACCTAAAAAATTTTGTCTATCCTTTTTTTAATATTTTATGAAGTTTTTGATGTTCTTTTAGAAACACATTTCTTGGTTGAGTTCGTTGATGGTGGTATAGTAGAGGTATTGAGAAAAGATGAGGTGAAGCCTTTGAAGGGGAAATTATTGAAGGATCTCTCAGAAGATGACAAAATCAAAGCTGTCTGGAGAGACAACAAATACTACCAAGCGAAAATTATATGAGTATCAAGTATGTTCTTTTCCTTTTCTATTCAATCCTTTTTGGTGGTGCAATGGCCAAAAGATTGAGGCACAGTGTTTTAATCTTGTTGGGTCTACCAGAATAGGTTAAAATCCCATCATGGGCACTACAAACATCAAAATCAAGATCAAGATCAAGTCGATGCAGGATTTTGATTGACTGTAATCATGTGGGTCGGTCCAGAGATTAACTGATGCAATCCAAGGTCCAGGCCTTGCACACATTAACATGGTTTTCCTGCCTAGAATTTGTGTTAGTTTCTCAAGAATTCTTGTTTAGCAGCATTTACTGTCTTTCTTATGGCTCAAGAATTCTTATTATGATGTGCAGAATTCTTAAGAATCCTTGAGAATTCTTGTCATGTTAATGTGCGCAAGGCCTGTTCTGTAAATAATTCTATGACAGTTGGAGCCCCCACTCCCATTTCTGAAGATCATATCAATTTATTTCACTCCTATGATTTCAGACGATAAAGATTATCTTCTCAAATTAATGATATCAGGCAAAAGAAGGAAGGAGACAGAGAACATAAAGAAACCTGAAAAGTAAAAAAAGAAGGTATATTCTCATTTAATAATCTTCTTTGTTCCCAAATTTCTTTTCTTGCAGTGAAACAAATATCATAAACCATGAAAATAAAATTACAGTTATGCCTTCTGAGTTTTCACATTTTACAAACTTTACCAATTCCTTTGCATGTACTCATAGCCATAATCGACTGACCAGCTATATGGGTAATACCATGCTTTTACATAATTTCGATAGACCGGTTGGGTCTGGAGCAATTATTAAATTTCTGGAGAGGAGGATTTCTGAAAACCAGCTTTCCGTGCTCATCAGAGCGGAAAGCGGAGTTATCTTGAGGGAAGAGGGGTGGAGTTTTTATTGTGAAGGCCCCCACAAAGATTTACATTTCACAAGGGGTTTAACCCATTTTTGTTCTGATTAAATGAGAACTATTATTTTTTTAAATCTTCTATTCAAAATCGAATGTGTAATCCTCTGACTTTGCAGCCAGAACAGTCAGGCGGCCAGGGTTCGATCCCAGGTAGAGCCCCACCATGTAAGCGTCATCACAAGGGGTCGCGGACTCAATTAGGTCTCCTCTACTTCTGCGATCCCAGCGCTTGGCGTTAAAAAACGCAACTTCACTTCACCTTCACCTAATGTGCCGTCTAGATAAAGTATGTTTATTCTATGTTTGCCTTAAGGCCTTAAGGTGACTCTGATTTCCGCTCTGATGACTGCTTAAACATTGTTTTATCTCTTTATACGACAAAAGTGTCCAGCAGAGCAACACCATTACCAATCAGAAAGAGACCATCCCTAATAGAGGAGCTGTAAAAGGAAAGAAACCTGGCGCAAATAGTGTCACACAAAATAATAAGAAGGAGGAGGCAATAAAGAAGGAGGCACAAATCAAAGCTGCACAAATGCAAGCAGCACAGCTTTTTATTGGAAATGATAATAATTCTAATCCCAGTTCTCCAGAAATTCCTTACATGAACCAACCAGCACCTAATTTTCTCCAAACCTCAACACCTTCAAACCACCAAATCACCCCAGTCTCCAATCCAGCATCCAGAACACTAGCCCCTTGACCCTTCCCAACTGTAACTACCCAAAAGTTAATCCCCAGAGTACTCCCACACACAATCCTGCAACAAGGCGAGTCAGAGCCATGTCAAATATAGCTGATGAAACCTTACAGCGCCGTTCCTTGTTTAGTAAAAAAAGCGCAGAGCTTCTCAATCAAAAGTCATGAACAATCGGACGAAGTTGCCAGTCATGAGCAATCAGACGCAGATGCCAGTCATGGACAATCGGACGCAGATGCCAGTCATGAGCAATCAGACGCAGATGCCAGTCATGGACAATCGGACGCAGATGCCAGTCATGGACAATCGGACGCAGATGCCAGTCATGGACAATCAGACGCAGATGCCAGTCATGAACAATCGGACGCAGATGCCAGTCATCGACAATCGGACGCAGATGCCAGTCATGGACAATCGGACGCAGATGCCAGTCATGGACAGTCGATTTTGAGTCATTTCTAGACATGTCTTTCAGTTAAAATGCAATAGGCTTCAGGACTGTTTCATCCAACTCTTGTGGTTGCATATCCAAAAGAAAGTTCAAGAATCGCACGCAAAATGTCAGACCCAGGGCTTATTTTCGAAGAGCACCGCAACTGACTTCATGGCGCCCCATTTTGTCCACCTGTGAAACTCTGTGAGTTCTCTAGGCTATTGACGCATTATGTGGTTAGAGGTGACTGAGGTCAAGAATGAGAGGGTTAAAAGCGGGAATGAAATTAACTTTATTTAGAAATCATTTTACATTACATTATAAAAAGACTAATTAGAAGCTGACAAGAGACTTCTTGTCTCATCAGTAGATCAAAGTTATAAGACAAAACAAGCGAAAATTCTTTCTTCACTTCATTGGCCATTTATTTATCTTAAAGTATTCTTGACATTTGTAGCATGGAGAGGATGATGAGAGGTAAAATGTACCACAGTACCAAAGGGTTAGTAGCAGGTACAAAAGTTGTGTACCCTTAAAGGGAATAACCTGAGTTAAAGGATGAGATCGCATAGGTTTATAAATAACCTATTGTATTTGATAATTCAGTAAGTGGGCAAAGAAAGCAAAGCCAAAGAAAACCATAGAGTGTTTTGGTTTTTCTTTATTCTATTTATAGACATGCGCCTTATAAATCAGTTCATTCACTTTAAGTTCAGTACCTGGGCCTACTGTCAGTACCAGGAAAAAAGTACCACTTTAGATAGCACATAGTTTCCTATTAGAAAAATATTGGAAAAAGGTCGGTATAGAATAATTTATGGTTTCTGTGTTCTAGTTCTCCGAAAATTTCCTTGGTACCACAGTAATTCCTACCAGTATGCAGTACCAAAGGTAAGGTATCAGGACCAACAAAAGCAGATTTTATAACAGTAGCAAAACTCGCCTTTGATTGACACGCCATTTCAAAGAGATTAGCGATTGCAGACAAAGGGATTTCAACGGCCGAGTAATCAAGCCAAGGATGTAAACAAAGCAGACCGCAAAAGTTGCTGTGAAACATAGGTAAGAAACTCAGTCCTTGTGGAGGGGTTAAAAGGGGTTTTTAAAAGAAGAAATGAGTATATATCAAAAGAAGAAGGATATACCTAAACTTCTACTGCCTAAATTTCATTTATTCAATTCAGAAGCTGAAAATTAAGCATTACAAATCTCGTACCTTTTGTGTGTGTAATTCAAAGATTTATTGCTGGGCTTCTGAATTGAATAAATTAAATTTAGGCGGTAGGAGTTTAGATATATCCTTCTCCTTTCGATATATACTCATTTCTTCTTTTAAAAACCCCTTTTCACGTGCACAAGGACTGAGTTTCTTACCTATGTTTCACAGCAACTTTTGCGGTCTGCTTTGTTTACAGCCTTGGCTTGATTACTCGGCCGTTGAAATCCCTTTGTCTGCAATCGCTAATCTCTTTGAAATGGCGTGTCAATCAAAGGCGAGTTTCGCTATTGTTACAAAATCTGCTCTTGTTCCCGGCAGAGGAATGGGGATGCAACTTGGATGCAGCAATTATATATTTGTATTCTCTTACTTATGTGAGCATGCTTTCTCTTAACGAAATTCAATATTGCTATTCCTTGCAAAAGAAAATATGTTGCAGNCGTACCTTTTGTGTGTGTAATTCAAAGATTTATTGCTGGACTTCTGAATTGAATAAATTAAATTTAGGCGGTAGGAGTTTAGATATATCCTTCTCCTTTCGATATATACTCATTTCTTCTTTTAAAAACCCCTTTTCACGTGCACAAGGACTGAGTTTCTTACCTATGTTTCACAGCAACTTTTGCGGTCTGCTTTGTTTACAGCCTTGGCTTGATTACTCGGCCGTTGAAATCCCTTTGTCTGCAATCGCTAATCTCTTTGAAATGGCGTGTCAATCAAAGGCGAGTTTCGCTATTGTTACAAAATCTCCTCTTGTTTGGTGTCTGTGTGGTCTGTTTGTTGTTGTCAAATAGTAGATCTGACTGTGAATATTGTCTAATTTTGGTGAATTGTTGTTTTATTTCAGAAAGGTTGTAACCCCTCCTTACTAGATTGTTTCTTAATATTTCCAACTTCTCTTCAAGCTGTTCATTGTTGGTGATCATTCTCCTATATCTCAAGGCTTGGCTGTAAATGATACCCTTCTTACAGCTGTTGGGATGAAAGTTGTTTGTAGTACAGAAGAGGAAAGGATATAAAATATGAAAACTGATACTAAGAAATATAAACAATATAAAATATTGGAAAAAAAGAGAGGGTAATGCCTCTGCAAGTAGGGAGTTGATTTTTGTTATTTCATTTGTCGCTAAGTGTCCAAAGTTTTTGGCGTGAATTTTTTCTTTGAAGGCTTGTGTTGCTTCCTCCAATTCACTTGCAAATTTTCTTGTTAGGCCCTTTTGCGGGTCGTTTTGGAAATTGATACCAGCAATCAAAGGGAAAGGGCCATTAGTGGCAGATCCCTTGAAAATCCTCACTCGCGACTGAAAGTACGAGTGGGATCGCCAGTAGCCGCAGAGATCTTTGTAAAGGTGGTTCGGTATGTCTTTGGATAGTGGTATATTCGTTGGTGATTGTATTTGGGATCGTTGGTGTGGTGTGATGGGTTCTTCGTCTTCTGATAAGGTTGACTTTGTTTCTGGTTCAGTGGTGGGTATGTTACATTTGTCACTGCTGGGCTCTTCATAGTCCATCAGGGTTTTTCTTCTGCCATGAGTTCACTGGCAGTTTGTACTCCCGCTCTTCCACAGCGGAGAGGTATTAAGAGTGGTAGTTGATATGTTTCATCTGTTTCTAGGTAGAGGTTGTAAGGTTGTGTAAGTAACAGGAATAATGAAGATAGGAAATCTTATCAAAATAAATGATAAACTGGTAGAAAAGAGATATCAGTAAAAACTAAGGGCCTAAATAGATTATAGATGCAGAGTGTTAGTATAGAGGGAGGGATGGGTCACAGGTTAGAGGTCAGAGGAGTTTGAGTAGCAATGTCAGCAACAATCGCGCCCTAAAGTACCAACAGGTGGCGGTCTGTAAATACAGGCGGAAAATAAACAACGTCGCTAACGATAACAGGGCCTATCTGTGGGTGAAATAGGTAAAAACACACGGAATAACTTACCTTCCTTGGACGATCGTTGAAATGTAAATCTGTTGGATGCCATGTTTTCTTGAAAATTTCCGTAAGCGTGAGCGTAGATGCGTGTGATATGTGTGAAGGCGATAGAACAAGATGGCGTGCTTTGGCAAAACATGCGTTTTTAAAGGAGTAAACCGAGGGAGGTGTGAGAGGCCAGGGGCAAAGGAACATGTAACCTGGGTAACGGAGAGACAAAAGAGAGGCGCTGCGCTGCACGGTTGCTGGGTTGTGCGTGGTGTAACTGAAAACGAGGTACGGGACAGGGAGTCGAGGATCCATTGGTAGATTGAAAGATTAGTTAGGCCTTAGGCCATTATTAGATTATGATGGCTAGCCCCAGGTGGGAGGCCAGGCGTAGTAGACATATTCTTTGGATGTAGAGCTTCCAGTTGGTCGGATGTTTGATGGCATAGTAAACAAATAGCTATAGTGGTCCAAAGGAAGGGGAGGGGTGATACCTTAAGGTATGCTTATGGGTTCCCCTTGTGTATCAAGTCTTTTGTAGTGCAGAAGAGAAAAGGATATGAAATATGAAAACTGATACTAAGAAAAATAAACAATTTAAAATAGTGAAAAACAAGGGAGGGTAATGTCAACCCCACCCCCCCCCCAAGGACCACAGCAAATTGTTACTAATATTATTAAGTATTGTCATAGTCAATTGTAGTACTGTGAACAGAGCAGAATAATCTTCTGATTGGCTGAAATCATTCGAATTGCCGCCCTTATGATTTTATGCAAATTAGCCTCGCGCCATTAGAAGTGACTGGAGAAGCTGTGGCTGAGGGGTGCAGGGTCGCAGGCCTCCAGGGCAATGACGTGGAACATCGCACAACGACATTCACACTTGCAACTCGAACTGCAAAGGTTTATCTGAAAATTTGTCATTTGGATTGTCGATACTTCGCTCCGATCGCTAGAGAAACACGTTTCAAATCAAGCATCATTTTTGGCCTAACCCAGTGCACTTCCTGTCGTTCTTTGGGATAACTCGTCGTCATTTATCAAGAAGAAAAATACTGATCGTTCGTCAAACAGCAAAAACGAAAGACCCCAGAATAAAGAATAAATGGACCTTCTCGCTGATCAAGCTACTGATTGCGACTTTTTGTTATTGCTGTTGGGAAGATGTTTTTGGAGAACTTGTTATCCCTCACAGTTGACGATAGGACGTTTTATAAGACAGTTTGTAGTGTAGTAGATTTTAATTTTGTATATGGCCCCAAAACTCAAGGTTGCCGCCATCTTGTTCTCGACAACGTATGGCGGGAAAATTTGTATTCGTCATTCGTGAAAAAATATTGCGTAATGTTTACACTTTTTCAAAATGGCCCCATTCAAGAAAAAATGTTGCAACTCTTTTCACAATACATGGAAAAGTTCAAGCACAGTTTTGAAGGATTTAGCCAAACAAGGAGGTTTGCAGGAATATATCTCTGCCTTCCAGAGCATGACAGGACTAGACTTCCGACGTGATTCCTTGTATTCGTTCAATATTTTTAATCGGATGTTTTATTTTCTCTCATATAAGGACTCACATCCAATCAGTAACGAATTGGGGACTAAATTTGATTGAAACCGAATGCCTCGTGAAGCAAAAATTCCTACACGACCCCCAGCACGTTTTTGTTAAACAAAAGGTTCAGGACGTCAGAATATGCTTACATGCATCATATGCCCTGGGAAGGAGCATCTCTATCCAATAAGAATGCAGGATTCTGTGAGGATTCTGTCATGTGTTTCGTATCTTTGATTTGATTGGATACGCGGGAAAAGCCNGGCATGTCAGATAGAGACAAGAACATTGTAACTCATGTGAAATCAATCATACTTTGAAAATAACAACTCAAATAACAATGCATAAGAATCTAAGTTCAAAATAAGTTGAACAGTTATGTGGTAGTGTTGTTTCAAAATGTATTAATTTAATCAAATTACAATTTGTGTACATTCTATAACACCTGAGCGCATTTTTTTCTAAATTCTAGGGGATTGTCTTTCATGGGTAACATGGGGGAAATGCTCCCCACTAAGAGGTCCAGGGTTGGTATGGAATTTTTTGAAACTTTTGAGGACAGTTTCATAATAAAAGTTTCTTATGAGTTTCTGAATTTTTTAACAAATCATCGGTCAGAACGCTTTCCAGGTACCAGACCTTCAAACGAAAATATCAACAGAATTTTCCATAAAATTTTCCATAAAGCTCAATTCATTGCAATTCCAGAGCTCAAAAAATTTAAATTAAATAATTTTAATGACAGGGAAATCAAAGCTGCAAATTGCAAAAGTTTCTTAAACTATGGTCTACATCTGCAGTTTCTTACAGATAATATGTATGTGTAAAGCTCAAAGTTACCATATTGTTTGGTGCTGCAGATTGTTTCAAAATGGGATTTTACAAAAATTTAAATTGCCTTTTCAGAAGCAGCCTCTAACTTATCATTCTTTGGTGGTAAAAACTGGGTGTATGACCGCTTCTCCCTGCATTTTGCAAGGCAGTCGAAGCAAAATATGGTGCCAATATTGGCAGTTCCTGGTGCTGTCATGCTCCAGAAGGCAGAGATATATTCCTGCAAACCTCCTTGTTTTGCTAAATCCTTCAAAACTGTGCTTGAACTTTTCCATTTATTGTGAAAAGAGTTGCAACATTTTTTCTTGACTTGGGCCATTTTGAAAAAGTGTAAACATCACGCAATATTTTTTCACGAATGACAAATACAAATTTTCCCGCCACACGTTGTCGAGAACAAGATGGCGGGTGGCAACCTTGAGTTTTGGGGCCATATACAAAATTAAAATCTACTACACTACAAACTGTCTTATAAAACGTCCTATCGTCAACTGTGAGGGATAAAAAGTTCTCCAAAAACATCTTCCCAACAGCAATAACAAAAAGTCGCAATCAGTAGCTTGATCAGCGAGAAGGTCCATTTATTCTTTATATTATGAGGTCTTTCGTTTTTACTGTTTGACGAACGATCAGTATTTTTCTTCTTGATAAATGTTGACGAGTTATCCCAAAGAACGACAGGAAGTGCACTGGGTTATGCCAAAAATGATGCTTGATTTGAAACGTGTTTCTCTAGCGATCGGAGCGAAGTATCGACAATCCAAATGACAAATTTTCAGATAAACCTTTTAAGTTCAAGTTGCAAGTGCGAATGTCGTTGTGCGATGTTCCACGTGAATGCCCTGGAGGCCTGCGACCCTGCACCCCTCAGCCACAGCTTCTCCAGTCATTTCTAATGGCGCGAGGCTAATTTGCATAAAATCATAAGGGCGGCAATTCGAATGATTTCAGCCAATCAGAAGATTATTCCGCTCTGTTAGTACTGTGTTGGTCATGTGCAATTACCATAGTGCAATTACTCATATTTATGAGCTTGTCTCTTTAGAGCAACAAAAGGTTGTTCTGTCCATATTTGTTTAAGTATTTCATCATTTTCAATTGATTGCAAGTTATCTTTTAATATTTTACCAATTTCTATTGTTGTGTTGCCATATGGGATGACAAAAGGTAGAGTTTTTGGTGTCTGTGTAGTCTGTTTGTTGTTGTCAAATAGTATATCTGACTGTGAATATTGTCTAATTTTGTTAAATTGTGTTTTTATTTCGGAAAGGTTGTAACCCCTCCTTACTAGATTGTTTTTTAGTATTTCCAACTTATCTTCAAGCTGTTCATTGTTGGTAATTATTCTCCTATGGGATGAAAGGAGTTGTTGTGTAATAGGGTGCATCAATCTTGTTTTTTAACAAAAATGGTACTTTCTAAGGTACCCTACTTGTTGACTTGTTGAAGTATATGGTAGTATCCAAGAAATCAATTTGCTGCAAAGAGTGTTCTGCTGTGAATTTTATTGTTGGGAAGCATTGGTTGCAATGGTCTAAAAACTTGAGGAGGGCCTCTTCCCCATGCTTCCACACCAGAAAGATATCATCTATGAATCTTTTCCAAACCAGGGGTGTTTTTTGTTCTGGTGCAGTGGTTAGTATGCGGCTTTCGCAGTTATGCATGAATATATTTGCAAAGTTTGGGGCAAAGGGGGTGCCCATTCCTGTACCATGGATTTGTAGATAGTGTTTTTTGTCAAATTCAAAATAGTTGTTTTTAAGAATGAATAAAAACATTTGTTGTAGATCTCAATTCAATTCAATTCAAGTATATATTCTCAGCAATCAATTAATTTACAATAATACGAAGAGCGATGTTGAATTTAACTGATACAGCACGAAAAATAGTAGCAAAAATACATCTAAGTTGCATTTAATTAAGCTGAAGGACATATAGAAAGAACTCTGAAGAGAGCTTTCAAAGCCATATGCCCGTTGAGATCTTGCATTGGGAGGGGGAGTTTCCCTTTGTAAAAGTGTTGCATTGCTCCAAGGCAGTATTGTATACCCAGCTCCTGTGGGATATTGGTGTATAGAGATTTGACATCCATTGTTACTAAAATATTGCCTGGTTTTATTTGTTCCTGTAGATTTAGGACAGTTTGTAGTTAATACTCTTCCATGCACAGTGGCTTTCCCCTCTGCGGGGTAGCGTTAAACCGGTTTGTCCTGTTTTGTTTAGCACATTGTTCTATCAAAGCCGCAAGTGCAGAAGTCTTGCTTCAATTTTCACCAAGATCAAATAGGCCCTATCAAAGTTATTTGCAAGCTCTTATTTATAAAAAATATATCTTCCCCACCCTCCCGGCCCACGTATTTCCTATTTGCTTTCTTATTTCTTTTCCATGGATTGTCAATCTGTGGGACAGGTGCATTGGTTGCCTGCCGGTAATTCTTACCATCCATTCACCGACCGTAAAGATGTGAATTTTTCAGGCAGTTATGGGCTGATGCACTACCGCCCAATTCCCTAGCTAGTTCCACTGTTCCGAATGGCCTTAATGCTATTTTGCGTTAAGCTTGGGGGGAAGTATTAATCTACTGTGAGTTATTGTTGCAGAGAACTGTACTAATTCCCAACAAAGTGGCACCCCAGATGGGAGTTTAACGCTATAGTGGTTGGGCTATCTAAACTACCCTATTTGGTTGGGGGGCAAAATAACCCCCCAACCTAACCCTTGACTGATAATAGGTAAAGCAACCAGATTTGGTTTGCTAATAGCCCCGGACATGTACTTTTCAAAAATATAAAAAGTAACCTAAAATTTGCCACGGATATTGCTCACGTCAGAATTTTCCTTTGTGTGGTCCAGAAAAGCGGCAAAATCAGCCAAAATCAGGAAATATGAGGTAAAATCAAATTTAGAGCACAATTTCCATCCAAGCATGAAAATTATGATAGAATACATCAAATAACACTACTCTCCGAAAGAAATATGCAAAATATTGCGATTTTCCTACTTTTTTCGCGAGAATTGAGAATTTGCGATTTTGACAGGGTCAGTCCCGGAAATTTGCCTCCCTGCCCCTCATTCGTCAAAATATTTCAATGAAACTTTATGACTACTTGCACATTAGGTAGTTGCTAAAAGTCAAAGAGTTTCGTTTTTGTAATTTTTAACCTTGCGGAGTTATCAGAAAAAATCAACTAGGGGGGGNACAACTAGTGTCAAAACTAGGCAAACCTATGACTGAATTCCAAGACTACTTAAAAAACCCAAATAAATCCAGCCTGTTCCTCAATGAAACAGAACCAAATGAAGTTTATAATCTTTTAAACAGCCTGAAGGAAAGTAAGTCCTCTGATATATATGATATACCCCCCAAAATTGTTAGACTAAGTGCACCAATAATTTCAGCACCACTTGCCATCATCTTTAATTTATCCTTTAACCAAGGAGAGTTTCCAAACAAACTGAAGCTGGCCAAAGTAATTCCAATTCACAAAGCAGATTCAACAGTGTTAAAAACAAATTACAGACCAATATCTATACTACCAGTTATTAGTAAAATACTAGAGAAGCTCATGCACTCCCGCCTGATGTCATTTATCAGTAAATTTGATATATTGTTTAAAAACCAATTTGGATTCCAAAAGCATATATCTACTGAACATGCAGTGTTAAAAATTTGTTCACAAATTGTTAAGTCCATCGAGAATAAGGAAACTGCATGCTGTATTTTCCTAGATTTTGCAAAAGCATTTGATACAGTAAACCATGATATCCTATTAAAAAAATTAGAGCACTATGGAATAAGAGGCATACCATTAAACTGGTTTCGTTCTTACTTGTCCGACCGTTATCAAGCCGTGCATATTGGAGAAAGTAGATCAGAATGCAAATCAATTCACTGTGGTGTGCCACAAGGGAGTGTTCTTGGTCCTTTGCTATTTCTAATCTACATAAATGATATATGGGAGTCCTCAAAATTAGTGAGTTTTAACCTATTTGCAGATGATACTAGTGTATTCTACTCCAGTAAAAATTTGGAAAGTCTTTCAACACAACTAAACTGTGAACTTGAAAAAATATCAAATTGGCTGATTGCAAATAAACTTAGCCTTAACGTTACAAAATCAAACCTTCTATTCTTTAACTTAACAAATAACAAACAGGAGAAATTGAAAGACCTGTACATAAATAATCAGAAACTTATGGAAACTAATACATCAAAATATCTAGGTGTACAAATTGATAATAAACTCTCATGGAAGGATCAAATTAACGCAGTAAAGCTTAAAGTAAGTAAAGGTATAGGAATTCTTGCAAAGCTAAGGTGCTACCTGCCACTAACATCACTAAAAAACCTTTATAACGCATTCATTCAGCCGCATATTAACTATTGCCTTACAGTCTGGGGGGGAGCAGCAAAGAGTCACCTTAACAAATTAGAACTCAGTCTTAAAAAGGCTGTAAGAGTGATTTCTTTTAAAAAGAAACATGATTCAACTAAACCATTATTCAAATCATTAGGCATACTGCCTCTCAGTGAGAGCATATCACATATACAAGGAAAATTCATGTGGAACCATGTTCATTCTCTCCATCCAAAATGTATCCAAGAAATTTTCTCAAAAAGAGTTAATGACGATGAAAAGAACAAACTAAAGGTATTTCTTCCATTTTGCAGAACGTCCTTAGGACAGCGTTTCATTACTTATAGTGGACCCAAACTATGGAATAATCATATCTCTGATGAAATGAAGCAAAAGCCAAGCTTGTCAACTTTTTTAAACTCCTACAAAAAGCATCTTCTTTCGACTATATCCAGCAAACAATACGCTTGAGCCTTGCATCTCTGAGCTTTCTTTTCACTTGAATCTGTACAATCAACCAAAAGTGATCTTACAGTTCTACCTCTTTCTCCCTATCCCCCCCATGAATGATAAAGACAATTTTTTTTTCTTTCTTACAAATGAACACCTAAACTGAAGTTTAATAAACAATTCTGTCACCATAAAATCCTGCCTCTCTCATCGCCATTTTGAAAACCCTAAAGGGTGCTAAGCCAGATAGTCTCTGGAAGACTTTTTCTTAGTGTCCGCAACACGTAGTTGAAAATTCTGTTGTTAAGTTATATTTGTTCAATTTTTTAATTTTAAAAGTAGTTATGTATTCCTGTAATTGTTGTGTTGGAATGAAATGATCTATCTATCTATCTATCTATCTATCTATCTATTTATCTATCTATCTTATCTTCTCTAAAAATTTGTCTATGAATAAGGGATTATAGGGAAGAGGGTGCTGCATTCATTTGATAGTATTGAATGATTTGATTAAACTGTGGAGAAAGCATTGTTTCATATGGTTACATGGCTTTTGGGGGGAGGGCGGTTCTGACTCATTTATTTTATGCAGAAACTACAAGAAATCTAGAAATAATTATTCTGACTGAAAATGTTAGCAAGGAACAAATGCTCTTTGTGTTCAACAGGAGTTTTGAGTTTTGTATCCCACAGTTAGTCTCGTGTTTACAGCTTTGAGATTGCAAGAGTTGATGTTGAATTCATTCCCCATTTTCAGTTTTATGAAATGGAAATGAACAATTTTTGTCACTAAAGTTTATGATGACACTGTAGATATTAAATTTCGTTGATTTTATTTCATAAAATCTCCGCCGATCTAATACTGGATTTGAGTTCATTCTCCTTTCATATTGGAGGCCAGACTCCCACACGTCCTCTTTCAGCTCTTCTCTTGGCCTTGGGAAGTGTTTTGGTTTCAGCTTGAAGTAAAGTTTTTCATGTATTCTATCTTCATGTACATGATTAGTGAAGCTGAGCATGAAAATGACCTACCTGCACATAGTGAGAGCAGCGTATGCCATTAACCTGATGCCACTGAGAAAAATTTGTCAGGATATAATTCAAAATGTAAGAAAAGAAAGAGGAAGGTGGATCCTCGTGGTAGCCACAAGGCATCTCAAACATCCGGGATGGAGGATTCTGATGACATGGAAATTAAGATTTGCCTGCAAACGAGCCTTTGTATGAAAGAAAGAGGTTTGAAGCTGTGTCTGAGGAAGCACTGTACCATTGCTTGTGTCATCAAGGCTCTTCAGCATCGTTTCCAAGGGCTGCCGACCTTGTAGAGCTGAAATACCTTCAGTCATATGGGGGAGACCACAGACACCCAAGATATGCAATGTTGAAGACAGAACAGTTGCCCATTATGCCCAATTGTGGAGTGAGAATCTTTCTGATACAAGGAGCAACAACGCAACGGAAGAATGAAAAGTACCGTTATTCAGTGATTGAGAATATGCTGGTCCCTCTACAATCACTTGCAAACGTTGTCCCCCCAGGGTTGCATATCATGCTTGGCATTGTTCTCAACCTTTACAACATGATTTTAACGGAATGCTGAAAAGTTGATGAAGTGGGTGGTTCTTACGAGGTAGCAGCAAAAGATAACCAAATCATTGCAAATGAATGGGAGGTGAAAACCATAGAGCTTAACAAATTGCAGCATCTCACAGAAATGGGAGAGGCCGTAGTTGATCAGGAAAACAGGTATGCTCGAATAGGTGCAGTAATTTCTGGCGATGGAATGAGAAATTCAGAACTGGCTAAGCTAAGCGAATTTGGTAAGAGGGTTTTTGGTGAAATGCAAGTCGCCACATTGCTGCATCTCAACAAGCGATGAAAATGTTGATTGGGTCCTTTGTGACAGTTGCGCAAAATGGTTTCATACAATGTCCCAATTTATGAGCAATATGAATGAGGTACAGTTATCTCAAGAGGCGTCATATCAGTGTCTGGATTGCACAGATAAAAAATAGGGGGAAATTAGGATGACATATTTTCAGAAAAAAAGTTAGTTTCTCATGCAATAGAGTGTCTTTGGGCCATTGACACAAACCACAGTCAAATTTACAACGCCTTTACTAGCAAAATATGCAAGGTACTTTAGGAACTACCCTACTTGAATTAAAAATGCAAAGAAACTTTTGTGATTTGCAGCTTCAATTATCCCAGGTCACTCAGAAGTATTTTGACACTGTACAGTAATTGTAATGTAATTGTTTTCAATGCGAATTATGTTATGTGACATGTTTTGAGTTGTTACTAAGTAAGTTGGAAGACCTTCAAACAAAAATATATTCACTGTACACTTAGGAGGGAATTGGCAATATAAAAACTCATAACAATCTTTCAATAGCAATATGGCTCTAACATACAGAACCTGCATACCACCACTGATCCCAAGTTTCTTATAATTTTTTTTTAAATAAAACATAAATAATAAGATATTTTGATTCACATCATGACAGTTGGGTCCACATTTTGGGGTTTGTTTGGTATGGGGCTGTATGACTGTTAGGTCTCGGTTGATTGGCTCCTTCGATCCAGTTGAAAGAACATCCCCCTTACATCTGTGTTTTATTAATTGACCATCTGACCCCATATTAGACACTTTAAACGCGTGACCCTAATTCAATATTCCTCAATTTGCTCATAGTTGATTCGAAGGCTCATTCACCCAACAATGGAGGATGTGAAGCTACAGCCGACTCCAGCAGACCTGAAAGCAGCATGCCTCCTCTTCCCAGGGCCATGCTTTAACTACAGAACCATTAGGCAAAGTGGTCCACAACGACTTAGGTCCATTGCCACAGCAGAATTTAAAGCAGCGGCAACAGGCCTGCCAACCGATGATTTTGGCACTGTGGTTGCTGTTCGGTCTGCTAGAACAAGGCAACCAGCCACCATATTGTGTAAGAAGAATCCTGAAGATTTAGATTTAATTCATTTAAGGAGGGTTGCCCTTCAGCAAATGCTGATTTTCAAGGGGCCCTCCAATAAAAAATTTTAATTAAAATATACAATAAATTAAACCTACATTATAAAAAACCATAAAGCTAAAAACCTATTTACAATAATTACAGTTTCTAAAGTGAAAGGAAAATTCAACCCTTAATAGGATTTTTAAAACTATTAAGGGAGGATGCCTTCTTTGACTCAGCTGGAAGGCTATTCCACAGCTTAGCTCCTCGGAAAGAAAAACATTTTTGTAGCCATGCAACAGAAGCATCTGCTGAAAAGAGCGTTTTGCAGACAAATATGGTGGTAATTGCCACAAGGCCATCATGCCCCACAGGGTGAAACACTTATCAGGGAAAGACATTTCACTGAATAATCAGAACGAATAATCATTTTTAGTCATGATTTAGTTTTTGATTTAGGAAATTAAAGGCAAATTATGGCAAGAAGCAACTGATTGATGACAAGACTATCGGAGGAAGAAAAGGCTTACAGATAGGATGGTAGATACAATGCAGAACTATTATGGCTGTGCTATACGCAAAAATAAGAATAACCTTGACAGAATGATAAATGATGTAAAAGCGGGATTCTTCCATGTTGCATCAAGTCAAAATAATCTCCAGCACCAGTTCTGTCCAAAAGGCAAATATTCTTGGTGTGGTTGGCAGAAAGATGTAGCAAATGGCACACATGACTACAAGGCAAAGCATGGTCTGAATAAGGCCATCGTTGATGTATTGATTCCAGTCTACAATTCACTGTCTGATACATCGCTACTTTCCCGTTGTCTAGATTCATACACACAGAATCCAAATCAATTTCTCAACAATATGATTTGGAGGAGGTGCCCAAAGAATGTGTACTAAGGTAAAATAGTTATAGAGCTGTGCACAGCAAGTGCTGCTGCACGTTTCAATGATGGTAATAATAATAATAATAATAATAATAATAACAACAACAACAATACAAATAATAATAGACTTTGCTATCCCATATGACAGCAGAGTGGACCGTAAAGAGATGGAGAAGATTGAGAAGTACCAAGACCTTATGCGAGAACTGAAGAAGCTGTGGAACATGAAGATAGTGGTCATTCCTGTAGTATTGGGAGCACTTGGAACTACCCCAAAGACACTACAGAAAATAATGAAGGACATAGGCATTGAGACCAAGATAGGTGAATTGCAGAAAACTGTCATCTTACATACTGCAAGGATCCTTAGAAAGGTTCTTGAGGTTTGAGGAATCTTGTTGACACCAAACCGCAAGAAAACTCATTCATTGACTAGAACAATGTGCGTTATCCTACAATAATAATACTAATAATAATAATGACAAAAGCAGGCAAGATGCAAAATGCGTGATGTGCAGTGAAAAGGATGAAACAATCCACCACATCGTAAGCGGATGTAGTAATCTTGCACAGAAAGAATACAAGCGCCGACATGACTGTGCAGCCAGAGCACTTCATTGAGATATTAATCATGACAACATTGAAAGGAAACACTTGGATAAATGGGGATTGCATTTAACCCTATCAAGCCTAGGGTATTTGATGCTCTAGGAAGACTAGGGGGGAATGATTCGGCCCCCCCTATTTTATTCCTGTTCTGTACAACATAGAGCCATGAAACTTGGCATATGAATAGTACATCATGAGATGAACCCAAAAATGGAATCTATTTTTAGATATGTCACGTGACCTGCTCATGACGTCACAATATTACAATTTAAAAATCATAAGGGTTCAGTACTAAAAGATTTCAATTGCTGATTACCAGAAAACGAAAAGCAGTAAGGATATCAGTCCACTTTTTATGTATTCTATGGTCAAATTGCATTTGCTTTGTAGAGAAAATTTATTAAAAAATGATGACGTCATCACACAAAAATTCAAAGAATGTGCGCATGCGCATTGCATCAATACGGTGATTTACTCATCCAAATTTGAAAATAAGTCGTCAGTTCGATACAGCATCTAAAATAAGTCATATTCCTAGCTTCACATTGATTTCCTGTGTTTCCTGTAGATTTTATTAGGGTTTATTCAAAATTTGTGGCCGACTTCTTTTGAAAATGTATTTTTTAACCCCCTGGAATGAATTTCATTTTTCTAAAAAATATATTTTTCCGTGTAAGAAAGATAAAAAGTAAAAGTCAGAAAGTTACAGAGTGGTAAGTGCAGTTAGTACGGATATACAGCAGAAAAGCTGCTAGGGAGCTCTGATTTTGCCCCCCCCCCTAGGCTTGATAGGGTTAAACTTTTATGGCACAAACATGATGGCAGGTACTTTCATAGATTTTTTAATGAGACCTGACTGTACAATGGGAGGATTTCAGAAAAAATTAAGGGCCTGATTACATGAGAGTTTTCAACCCCGGGGTTGTGTTTCAACCCACCTAACTGAGTTGAAATTAATTTGCTATTACATGCGTATTTTCAACCCCGGGTATGAACAAGCGTGCCATGATGCGTGAAACTTTTTTCATACAACTAACAAAGATAACAAAGCAATTCGACCCCGGGGTTGAAAAAAGATTGCAATTACATGGACATTCATTTGAGAAAACAATGGGGATTAACGCATTGAAAGTTTCACCTCGGCTAGCTCAAGGTGGGATGAAATTTCAGCCCCGGGTATGATTTCATCCCCGGGGTTGAGATTTCTCCATGTAATTGAAAATTGAAATCAACAAAGGAATAAGTGGAGAGGTGGGATGGAATTTCAACCCAGTCAACCGAAAAAAAGTATACAGATTTGGTCAACCCAAACGATCAGAATTTAGCATGAATCAATCCGAAATCATTTTTAAAACATTACTCGGTAGTTAACTTGAACATAGCCTTTTAGAATATTACTTTTCTGAAAAATAAAACAAAAACAACAACAAATTTATTGTTTGGGAATTTTAAGGAATTGAGATGTATCAGAAAATGGAGACCGTCTGTCATCGACCTGTCAACAATTTTGGGTAACTTTGAGCAACAAATCTATTTCATTGGCAAATATAGGTAAAAGCAATACATCAAACTTTAAGTTCAAGCTAATGGATTACGAAAATCGATACAATAAATTTGTAAGACTCAAGTCACCACCGCAGAGGCGCTTTGCAAGTGGCCCGTTTTTTCTGATACACCCGGTAGAAACAATTTTTAAACGCAATTTATTGAAGACTCTGCCCGAACCAGCAGCCTTTGTCGACTATCTTTGCAAACCCAAATCAACAATATTCTTTTTCGGACAAAAAATAGTGCAAGGTATGCAGGTTGCAAAGGCACCTTTGAAAATTGGAAAAAGGGAACTATCGAATTTCTAATTTCGAACTCTATGGCTTTGTCAATGTTAAAATATCTAGTCAGTTATAAACTTGATGTCCTGATTTGTTTTGTTATGAGAAAAAGGAGTGTTTTCATGCATCTAACTGACAGGAAACTTGGCATTGAAAAAATTCAGTAGGTCCTATTGGCATTCTAAAATTTGCTCACAAGGTGAAGACGTTCTATATCTTTGTAAAGAAGTGGATGTTCTAGAATTGCAATGTGGGATTGAACAAACTCCAGAGGCTGCTGGTTAACGCAGTGGGTGAATATCATCAACAACTAATCGTACAATCCTTCAATCAACTCGCACTTGGAAGTTTATGCTCTTTTCTATGAGATCAACTGATGGAGCAAATGTCAATTTCGCTTTTTCCTGTCGTCTATTGTGTCAGTTTTTCACTTTCTGCCGGCCTTCGCTAGTTCTTGTTTACGTGCTTCATACTTTTCAACCAGATGAGAATGGGATTTCTTTGATTAAAATTAAAATAAAAACTTGAATTTGAACTTGATATAAAAAATTTCCGACTACTTTCATAATGTCAAAATCATGAATATTATCGTTTCAAGAACTCTAAGAACCGGTCTTTCAAATTCTTAGTTTTTTTTAGTAGCATCTGTAGCGTGCAAAGGGAAGTGGAATGCATTTGATCATGCCAAATTGGTGTGTTACTCCAGGACGACTCTTGCCGCCACATCTATAATTTATTATGAAATCATACGGGTCTTTATTTGTAAAGGGTATGCTATTTTAATGTGCATATTTCACTGCCACCATTCAAACAATTTTCGTACTTTTAAACAGGTTTGCTTTATTTACAGGTGTATCATATGTCAAAGACAGAGCTTGTATGGCTGTGGGCAATGCATTTTTGGATGTTACTTCAATTGGTGGAAATGCAGTACCAAAGAGATCTGTATGCGTTAAGATATTGGCTATAGCTGCAACAGCCTCATCGCAAAACGTTAACATTAATTTGAATATAGGCAGTTTGTACGCTATTCCCCGAAAATACTTGATGAGAAACACCTGTGTTGATGGAAGATTTGTTTTGGAAAAATTTTAATTGATTTATATACTTGTTATTAGTCTGTCTCAAAAGTCAACAACTTTGCTTTTTTTTCAAATCAACACCAAGTGTACAGTCTTCAGCCAGGCTTTAATTGAAAGCTCTCGCAGAGCAAATTGGATTATTTGCATATTTTGAAATTTGAATCTTGAGAAAAAATAATAACTCAGTAGAGAATACCAGAAGTTTCTTAATTAAAAACTTTGTTGTATAATTTATCGAAAACAACTTCATGTCATCTGAAGCACTGATACCTTATATAAGCACTAATATAAACGAATTCTGTAGCAGAATCAAGTCATTGCTGAATATGAATACCCACTTGGTATCTAATTGATTGTAAAGCAACAAAATGAAGACAAAACTTTTGAGACAGGCTATGATTCCTTACATTCTTGTTGCTGTAAACCTTCACTTGTTGGAAATTATATCGTCAGTCCTTGTCACTTTGGCACAATGCAGATATTAGAGAAAATATGACATAATTTTCAGGCGCTTTGCTCTCACGATAGTTAATACACGCAAATCTCCAGGACAAGATTGTTCTTTCCACGGAATGTAAGCGTATGCTGTAACGAAGAGCTTTTGGGCCGATACTTTATTCGTTCACCAATGAAAATGGACTGATGGTTTGGAAGGGACTCCAACTTTCAATTAAAGGCAGTGGTCAAATTTTTTGAGGAAGATTCTAAAACTTGAAATTACAATAACTTTTTAACTAAATAGTAAACCAAGCTGATGCAGCTACTTCTTAAAATTTCTCAGATCCATAGCTTTTTGCAAAATATTTGTTGTTAAATTTGTGGCAGAAAGCTTAGGTTCAGGGTAGATAGCGATTTTTAGTTGAGGTCGATCAGAAATATACATATTCATTCTGACATTTTTCATAACTGACTGTTCTTGTTTTATGTACTACTGTAGTTTAATGTTCGGTTTTGTTCTTGTGAGCACCCAAAAGCATTGCTTTTTCGGGGGCGTGTAAATCAGTATTTTTTAGTTTAGCAGCAGATTGTTGAATGTATAGCATCAATAAAGTTTGCTTTTGGAGAGATTCTTGCCTATTAACTCTTGGTTTTCAAGTCTTGTGTTGTTGTGAAACATGCTAAGTTCTTACAGAGTCCAAAAAAGTCATGGCTCGCTTGTTTCGTATGTCCACATGGTTTACTTTTTTCTTCCAATTGTTACTTTAAAACGAGCAATCATTGTTTCCTAAACATTTGACATTTGCTTCGGACGGAAGATGTTGATCCGTTTGGTCATGTTAGTCTGGGCTGTTAGAACGTGAATCGTGCAAATGTGTTATTACATGCTATATCTTGTGTTCATATTCTTTTCGGATGCTACGTCAACAGAAGTAAAAGTTCTTGATGAACCAGCTGCCAGTGCAGCCTGTGGTTATGAGTTACTGAAAGTTTGTAATCATTCATTTCTTGTGTCTTATCAAAGAATTGATTTATTTAATTTGCATCCAGAAACGAACATTTATTTTTATTTCCTATGCACTATAAAAGGCTTATCAGATAGTTTCTATGAATTTTCCTAAGATTGAACTTTTCTGTAAGCATCCATTGTTTAACTAAAAGCCCTCTAACGTAATCCTTCTTCTTTCCAACCATTACCTTAATATGACATATTTAAAGCTGGTAAAGTTCTTGGAATTTCTTGGTATTGCAGCAGGTTGGAGAATTTTTACAATTGTGTCACAGTTACATTTGATAAACGGTATAACTCTTCATGGCCATAAAGAAATATTTATGTATTGCATAGATGAATGGATGCTTTACTGCAGTTTTTCAGAAATTTTTCTAATTAGAAACAATCCCACACTGCAATACTTACATAGTCATTAAGATATATTTACTTATTTCTATAAAGAAACAAAGGGTACGAAGAGCAAATGCCCAAAAATTGATGAAACAGAAACGACATTAAGTGTTAAATTGCATTAATAAGTTTAGAGATATAGTGATAAATAACTTGAAATTTCTAATTTCTAAGAAACGAACTACTCTCTCTGGAGGTAAAGATATTTAGACATTCCTTTCAGAATAAACGTTGTAATAAAATGCACAATCAAGTGACTAAAACATTATATGAAATCATTAAGGGCTTCTTGACTAAAATCCAACAAAATTTTTAGCACTTGGTCATATTGTTATTGAGCGTTATTATATGCTATATCTTGTATTCATATTCTTTTAGGACGCCACATCAACAGAAGTGCCAGTCTTAGATGAACCAGCTGCGGGTGCAGGCCTTGGTTATGATATAGTGAAGGTTTGTAATCGTTTATTTGTTGTGCCTTTATCAAATAATTGATGTATTTAATTTGTATCCAGAAACGAACATTTATTTTTATTTCCTATTCACTATAAAAAGCTTTGAATTTTCCTAAGTTTGAACTTTCCGGTAAGCATCCATTCTTTAACCAAAAGCCTCCAACGTAATTCTTCTTCTTTCCAACCATTACCTTAATATGACATATTTATAAAGCTGGTATTGTTCTTGGTATTTCACAAATAAGATATTGCAGCATGTTGGAGAACTTTTACACTTTGTCTCACTTACATTTGATAAACAGTATAACTCTTAATGGTCACAAAGAAATGTTTATTTATTGTATAGATGAATGGATGCTTTACTGCAGTTTTTCAGAAATTTTTCGAATTAGAAATAATCCCACACTGCAATATTTATATAGTCATTAAAATGTATTATTGACTTTTTTTATAAAGAAACAAGAGAGTACCAAGAACAGAAGGCAAACAACTGATGAAACAGAAATAACAGTAAGTAGCATATTGCATTAATAAGTTTAGAGATATAGTGATAAATAACTTGAAATTTCTAAGAAACGAACTACTGTCTCTGGAGGTAAAGATATTTAGACATTCCTTTCAGAATAAACGTTGTAATAAAATGCGCAATCAAGTGACTGAAACATTATATGAAATCATTAAGGGCTTCTTGACTAAAATCAAACAAAATCTTTAGCACTTGGTCATATTGTTATTGAGTGTTATTATATGCTATATCTTGTATTCATATTCTTTTAGGAAGCTATGTCTACAGAAGTGCCAGTTCTAGATGAACCAGCTGCCGGTGCAGGCTGTGGTTATGAGATAGTGAATGTTTGTAATCGTTTATTTCTTGTATCTTATCAAAGAATTGATTTATTTCATTTGTATCCAGAAACGAACATTTATTTTTATTTCCTATGCACTATAAGAAGGTTATCAGTTAGTTTCTATGAATTTTCCTAAGATTGAACTTTCCAGTAAGCATCCATTGTTTAACCAAAAGCCCTCTGACGTAATACTTCTTCTTTCCAACTATTACCTTAATATGACATATATAAAACTGGTAAAGTTTTTGGTATTTCTCAAATATATGATATTGCAGCAGTTTGGAGAATTTTTACACTTGTGTCTCACTTACATTTGATAAACATAGAAGCCATGATTAGAAATTCAACTCTTAGATCACCAAAAAATTAAGAAACACCAGTATTGGGGAAATATAACTTAAGAAACTATTTATTTTAATAAAAGAAATCTGTGGCATATGCTACTATATTTTCACTTGTTTCCCATATTATCGTAAGGTACTCGAGTACTGTCGAGAAATTGGAAGCCTTCAAAAAAGTCTGTTTTGAAATTTTCACGACGGTACAGATAGGAATCATGAAGATTGTTATAGAACCTTTCAGAAACTCATGAGAAAGTAGGAGGTCGACAGATTTCGAGCTGCAAAATTAAAATTGTCAGAGAATATTCAGCTTTTATCGTGCAGCTATTTTGCAAACTGATAGTGCATAATTTAGGAAGTTGAGAGGCATTTCCTTGTTCTTATTATTTGATAGTCTTTATTACTCTTATAATTTTATCCCAGCAAAGTGTTGTAAATGATTCTGGATTGCATGGTGACTTTGCATCCATAAGTGATACATCTGAAGATGAAGTATCTCCTTTACTTCCAAACGTAAGTCATCATTTTGGTTGTACTTGTACCTAAATTGTGTTTTTTAGCAAAACGTTCACTTATGAAATTCTAGCTTGAGCAACTATTGGAAATTTAGTTAGGTTGTTCAGCAAGCTATGTTTCATTTAATTTGGGCCTACTACCTCTGTTTGATGCTTTGATATTTACAAAAAAGGTCGAATGTAACTTCTCTACAAAATGCATTTGCTTGCTTTCTTCCAGGATGATTTATTCCACTACAAGTCAGATGACTATGATGATGAGTGCAGACCAAAACCCGAAAATTTTCCAGCCAAAAGCAAGAGAGAAATGGTAAACAAATTTCATTCATATGTTGTTGCAAATCTCTTTCTTTTTTCTTCGCCTTGGGATTATACAGATACATTATTATACATTATACATATATATATATATTATTTCAAAGCATAATTTTTAACCGAAATACTGCTTAAAGACACATTCTCTGACTCGCGGAGTTTGCACAGTTCATTTACCATGTCAACGTATTGCATGGTGACTTTGCATCCATAAGTGATACATCTGAAGATGAAGTATCTCCTTTACTTCCAAACGTAAGTCATCATTTTGGTTGTACTTGTACCTAAATTGTGTTTTTTAGCAAAACATTCACTTATGAAATTCTAGCTTGAGCAACTATTGGAAATTTAGTTAGGTTGTTCAGCAAGCTATGTTTCATTTAATTTGGGCCTACTACCTCTGTTTGATGCTTTGATATTTACAAAAAAGGTCGAATGTAACTTCTCTACAAAATGCATTTGCTTGCTTTCTTCCAGGATGATTTATTCCACTACAAGTCAGATGACTATGATGATGAGTGCAGACCAAAACCCGAAAATTTTCCAGCCAAAAGCAAGAGAGAAATGGTAAACAAATTTCATTCATATGTTGTTGCAAATCTCTTTCTTTTTTCTTCGCCTTGGGATTATACAGATACATTATTATACATTATACATATATATATATATTATTTCAAAGCATAATTTTTAACCGAAATACTGCTTAAAGACACATTCTCTGACTCGCGGAGTTTGCACAGTTCATTTACCATGTCAACGTATTGCATGGTGACTTTGCATCCATAAGTGATACATCTGAAGATGAAGTATCTCCTTTACTTCCAAACGTAAGTCATCATTTTGGTTGTACTTGTACCTAAATTGTGTTTTTTAGCAAAACATTCACTTATGAAATTCTAGCTTGAGCAACTATTGGAAATTTAGTTAGGTTGTTCAGCAAGCTATGTTTCATTTAATTTGGGCCTACTACCTCTGTTTGATGCTTTGATATTTACAAAAAAGGTCGAATGTAACTTCTCTACAAAATGCATTTGCTTGCTTTCTTCCAGGATGATTTATTCCACTACAAGTCAGATGACTATGATGATGAGTGCAGACCAAAACCCGAAAATTTTCCATCCAAAAGCAAGAGAGAAATGGTAAACAAATTTCATTCATATGTTGTTGCAAATCTCTTTCTTTTTTCTTCGCCTTGGGATTATACAGATACATTATTATACATTATACATATATATATATATATTATTTTAAAGCATAATTTTTAACCGAAATACTGCTTAAAGACACATTCTCTGACTCGCGGAGTTTGCACAGTTCATTTACCATGTCAACGTATTGCATGGTGACTTTGCATCCATAAGTGATACATCTGAAGATGAAGTATCTCCTTTACTTCCAAACGTAAGTCATCATTTTGGTTGTACTTGTACCTAAATTGTGTTTTTTAGCAAAACATTCACTTATGAAATTCTAGCTTGAGCAACTATTGGAAATTTAGTTAGGTTGTTCAGCAAGCTATGTTTCATTTAATTTGGGCCTACTACCTCTGTTTGATGCTTTGATATTTACAAAAAAGGTCGAATGTAACTTCTCTACAAAATGCATTTGCTTGCTTTCTTCCAGGATGATTTATTCCACTACAAGTCAGATGACTATGATGATGAGTGCAGACCAAAACCCGAAAATTTCCATCCAAAAGCAAGAGAGAAATGGTAAACAAATTTCATTCATATGTTGTTGCAAATCTCTTTCTTTGTTCTTCGCCTTGGGATTATACAGATACATTATTATACATTATACATATATATATATATATTATTTTAAAGCATAATTTTTAACCGAAATACTGCTTAAAGACACATTCTCTGACTCGCGGAGTTTGCACAGTTCATTTACCATGTCAATGGAATTTGAAACAATCAATAGATTCATTTCATGTTCCTTTAAGGATAAAGAAATGATAGTTTTCCGGGTATGTACAACTAAGACTCTGCATGTGGTCATTGTCAAATAGCCTACATGAAATTTGAATGTTCTATGCGGTAAGGTTTAAGCCAAATATAGTCCCTCTGCATCATGATTAACTAATCTGCAATTATAGTAAATTCTTGTTTTCTTTCTCACATTGTCAAGCCACTGTTGAAATAGCTTAGGATGTAACTAAATCTTATTGTCATAGATCAAAGATGATTCAAGTTCAGATGGAAATGAAAGTTTATATGAACCATCGGGAGGAGAGGAGTCAATAGATGAATATGAGACCAGCGACATCTCAGAAGAAGAAGAAATCCCAAAACCGTCACCGTCTCAGCACTGCAGCACTACGGAAAATAAATTGTACAATGCTACTTTCCCTGACAGTGTTGATGTTACTTCTACTGAAGATGGTAAGAGTATTATTTAAACTGTATTTCTTGAGTGCAATAAAATTAGAAATTGTTCACCTATTAAAAAATAGTTGCTGGCAAGAAGGCTATGTCTGCTACATATGTTTGATAAATAAACAAAAATTAAAGTAATTGGTGTATGTTTTGTTGCTGCTTGGAGACTAAAATCATGCCATTTGAGTAATCTTCTTTACATGTTGAACTTTAGATTTTTAGTTGAAATAGGCTGTCTAAGTTGCTTTGGCCACATATTTTTAGCACTTTTCTTAGTTCTTTCCGTCAGCAGAAAAGTGTTTTACTACACGAGTTAATGAAAACACGCGACATTTAAAAGGCTGCTGTTTCTTTAATATCTTCTCAATATTATTGGATGTCTGTTTTGATAGGCGACAATTTAAGATCTCCCGAGTAAAATTTTGAAACGTTTGGAAGAATATTTACCCCTGACCTAAAGACCAAACCTGTGCTGGAAAATCGCAGCATCCTTTTTCTTTGATATTTTGATAATGGGTTGTCTGTTTGACACCATATTTGTTTACATTTCGACGGCACATCCCATTTAAAAGGAGGTGACTTTTACTTTTGCTAATAATTTCATAGTTACATTTTTACATTTCTTTTTAGATTATCGACACAAAGATGGAAGGAAGCGCCATACGTGCAAATTTTGCTCGAAGCAGGTATTCAAATTGCCACGGCACCTTGAAGATGTTCACGACAATGAGACAGAGGTTGCCCGAGCATTGGCTTACCCAAAAGGATCGCGGGAACGGTCTGCTTCTTTCCGTATTATTCGAATGGCTGGTGACTACGAATTCTCGATCAAAAGCCTGAAGAATCATGGACAGGCACAAGCTGTATGGGCGAGCAAAGATGCCAGTAAGGCAGACATGACTCCATGTCCTCACTGCCTAGGGTTCTTTAAGGTGAGGTTCCTTTGGAAGCATTCGAAGTCATGCCTAGAAAAAGCTTCTGAAATCCACGGAAGAGAAAAATTCGTTTGGAAAAAATATATTGAAGGCCAACAAAGTGCTACTTACTACGTCGACAATTGACACATTGCAAACAAAAAGATTCGCGGAGAATGTGCTTTCTCGGATGCAACATGACGAGAGCAATCTCGTGATAAGAACTGATCGACTTTTGATGCAGTATGGCGCAGTAATGTTTGAAAAGGATGGACCTTCAAAAAGAAATGACATTGCATACAAGTTAAACTCGGTTGCCAAACTGCTGAAAGTGTTTAAAGAAGTTGGAATTGAAAATTCTACGAGTTTTGATCTGGTTGACCCAAGGAATTGGGACACCATGGTGGAAGCTATGAAAATATTAACGAAGTATGATGGCGAGAAGATTGGAATTCCTAGCTTAGTTTTAAAGCTAGGATATAGCCTGCAACATGTGGCCAGAGTGGCAAGGTCAATGGCGCTCAGAGAAGGAAATGAAGAACGTGTAAAAAAATCAAACAACTTCATAGCCCTGTACGAAACTGAATGGCCGGTTTATTTGACAAGAGCGCAGCTGCAGTTCGACGACAACAGAAAGAGAGACCCACAGAGCCTGCCCTTAAAAAAGGACATTCAGAAACTGCGGCTCCATTGCTTGGGTGAGATAAAGAGACTACTGGGTATGGCCACAGTTAAAAAAGAAGATTGGCGTTCACTAGCTGAAGTGACGCTGTGTCGCATAATAACATTTAATGCCCGTAGAGGAGGAGAGCCCCCTGCGTTGACCTTAGAGGAATGGCAAGGGGCTGAAAATGACAAATGGAAGAACAAAGAATCGCTAAGTCTCTTGAGCAAAGAAGAACAAGAGCTTGCAGCGACGTTGAAAGTTGTTTATATCAGTGGCAAGCGAAGGAGACAGGTATGATATGATATGATATGATATGATATGATATGATATGATATGATATGATATGATATGATATATTTATACACGATACAACCCTTCAGCTACAATATCAAATAGAATAAATACATTGGGTAATATAAAGTAAAAATTGAATAGCCTAAGATGCTGTTCTTCCAGGAGGTCGTGTTTTTAAATTGACGTTTTCAGTCAGCTCTTCAAGTACTCTTTTAGTTCTTTTTCAAAGCGACTAATAGTAAGGAGTTCTCTTATATGAACTGGAATATCGTTCCAAATTTCACAGCAGAATAGTAATAACTCTTTTTCGCATGCTCTGTATTTAGTCTAGGAATTAGAAGATCTCTACAGTGCCTTGTTGCATAGTTTGACTACGAGGATCTTTGCTGAAATTACATTAACGTAACATAGATGGCTTTCGAAAATGGCGTAATAGACACTACATAGCTTTGTTTGGGGAATTCTATTTTTTAATTTCTTTAGTAACGCAAGTCCTCCACATATATTAGCCTTCACAATTTTGTATTGCTCGTCCCACTTTAGATTTTCGTCGACAGTTACACATAGCGATTTCTTCTTTGTGACACGCTTGATATCAGAGTCGTTTACCGCGAGCGTACTCGAGATATTCAACGTGTTTACTTTACGAGAGTGGCCTATTATGATGTATTCTGTCTTTGCGGGGTTAGGACTTAACTTATTTATTCTCATCCACTCAGAGAGGTCGAGCAATTCCTGTTGTGCCTCGAATACCTGTTTCTCAACATCATCCGATGCAATCATTACATTAGTATCATCGGCATAGTGCGAAAGTTTGAAACATTTCTCAGAGTCGTTCAGATATATGATAAAAAGGAGAGGTCCTAAGCAGGAACCTTGAGGTATACCACACGTTATCTCGTTCGACTTTGATCTTTGTCCGTTTACAGAACAAAATTGCTTCCTTTGATCTAAATAGGACCGAAACCAGTTCCCAGCAGTGTTCCTTATANCGTTTGTAAGCAGTCCACTTTTCAGGAGATTTCTCAGCTTCTTGTTTTAGTATGTCCCTTTCCATTATTAGGTTTTTAAGAGAAACAGTAAGCCAAGGAGCAAACTGGCTACGAACCCTTTTCTTTCTTACTGGTGCATGAAGATTTAAGATCGATTCGAAAATCTCCTGAAACGTGGCTGCCATACTTACAGGATCATTATGAAATGGACTAAGGATGGTTTCCCAGTCAATCTGTTGTAAGTCTTGACGGAAGAGCATTTTATCATATTTTTTCATGTTGCGAGACTCAATAACTTTTTGTTTATTTCCTTTACGTCGCCAAGCATTTATTTTTCGAATGCCATACATCTGGTAGTGGTCAACCATTTCCATCATTAGGTTTTTAAGAGAAACAGTAAGCCAAGGAGCAAACTGGCTACGAACCCTTTTCTTTCTTACTGGCGCATGAAGATTTAAGATCGATTCGAAAATCTCCTGAAACGTGGCTGCCATACTTACAGGATCATTATGAAATGGACTAAGGATGGTTTCCCAGTCAATCTGTTGTAAGTCTTGACGGAAGAGCATTTTATCATATTCTTTCATGTTGCGAGACTCAATAACTTTTTGTTTATTTCCTTTACGTCGCCAAGCATCTTTTTCGAATGCCATACATCAGATAGTGGTCAACCATCCCAGTTCTCGTTACATCTGCTTCTAAGATATGTTTTGGATTAGAGGAAGAGTGAAGAGAAATGGTCAATGAGCGAGGGTCTTACTTACTTTTTGCTCACCAGATTCAGCAGTGGTCATGGCAACCCTTGTAAAACTCTTAATCAATTGTTCGAGTTGGTACTCAGAGTAAATTAACTTGAGCTTCTTAGCATTTGTATTTTTTGCGTTTTTGAAGTAACAGTTGGTGTCTCCAATCAAAATTATTTCCTTCTCTTCTTTATCTAGGTTTTTTAAGATTTCCCTAAGGTTCTCAAATGCAGTGTGGTCGACACCAGCAGTTGGAGGGCGAAACCAGCAGACAACATGAAAAGGCCTTGCATGATTACTAGGTGATACCTCAAGAGCTAAAAGCTCAAGCTTATCACTAGTTAGCTTGATCATAGGCTCTGGGAGACTATCTTCAACGTATATTGCGACCCCTCCTCCATTCCCATCTCTATCGTTGCGGTAAATCCTATATCCTTCAATAGAGACGACAGGGTCGGGGACAGTTTTATCAAGACGCTTTTCGCTTAATCCTATAATATCGATGTCATTGTCATTGAGGGTTAGCTCCAGTTCTGATTTATGTTTTCGAAGGGAAACTATATTTAAGAAGGCGATTTTAAGACCATAAGACCATTCCTCTTCCTTGGACGATTAGTGTTACTTTTGACATTAGTTTTTTCAGAGCTGATTTCCCCCTAGCAATATTTAGCGAATTTACTAAGGTTGACGGAGTATTTACGGACACCTCCGTCGTTTAAATGGAGACCGTCTGTCCATAGATTACTATACATAATATTGTTATTATCGATAATGTCTATACCTTTGATGCTCAGTTCTTCTTTAAGAAGCTCGTTGATTTTCTTGGTCTTTGCATTGAGGCTTTGGTCGTCATTCCTTTTGAATATTGAGGAGTAAGCCACGCCTGCTGTTGGATTACTTTTCTGGACTTGGCCGAGCGTAGTAACAATCGCTTCGGTGAGATCTTTGGGTGTTGTATCACGAAGGATATTGGTGCCCGGGTGCACTACGATTACATCGAATTCGGTGTTAGTACCGACCTTTTTATTGGTTTCCTCTATCCTCATTCCAGGTTTAACCCTATTTGGACCGGGTTGAAATTTGAGCATTTTCGACCGGGGGGGGGGCGTTTTTCACCCCCCCTCTTTTTTTCCAAAACTAGAAGAGATATAACAATGAAATGTATCCCAATTGTTCCTTGGACAATGAGCTTTACAATTATAACAATAGAGTTTAATTAGTCACGTGGTTCGTCGCTAGGCAACCAAAAACAATAGGAAAATGACCAAAATTGAGCTAAAAATTGAGGCTTAAAAAGCAAAATTTGTCCAGATTAACAAGAGATGTCAGGCAGAATTGTAGCCAAAAGTAGCAAATAAGAGTAGAGGAAGATATTTACACCGAAATTTCTCAACTTAGATTGCAACTCTTGCTAATTAAGAGCAATTAGCAAGAGAATAGACTAATTGATATTTCTATTGTAATATATTTTCAATTTTTAGGCTTCTATATAGTGAAATTAGTTAGTACAAAGTACCCCAACACTGTTTTCTGCAAGTTTTGAAAAATATCACACTAATTTATTCAAACTATGACGTCATAAAGATAAATGACGTCATGAGCATTAAAATTTGCTGATGTCAGCAAATATAAACAAACTATATATCAAATGAAAATACTCTTCAAGACAAATCGAATGGTGTATATAACTTTATGATTGAGGTTAGTTGTGAGAAATTAGAGAGCTTTTAATAATTTTCTTCGTGACCTGTCTCCAAATAAGGGCATCTGAAGGTCACGTGGTGCAACAATGGACAATGAAATTTTTAAAATTTGGTGGCCAATAAAGTTTTAGGAAAAGTCAAAGAGTTCCAGCTTCATATTTACACTAGCAGCGGAGATATTTGAGAATGTTTGGTAGGGGGGGGGGGGGCTCGCCGCCCCGGTCCAAATAGGGTTAAACCGAATTTCAACGTCTCTGTGATCATTGGTTAGCCTCTCTTCATTGACATTTCTAAGATTTGAGTCACCGACTATCAATAACCAACCTCGTCCCCAGGGCCTTTTGTCATATTGTCTCCGTCCAAATATGACAAAAGGCCCTGGGGACGAGGTTGATCAATACCTTGACTTTTTTTCCAGTTTGTGACTTTCTATTTAAATCATTTTTATTTTTTCGAGATGTTTGATGCTTGTGATTGACTTTTTACGATTTTATAAGCATTCAAAGTTGCGTCACTCATTCATTTGGGTGCGAAACAGTGTTTCCTTTTGTGACGTCATAAGTAGTATCTTCCTGACTGACAATAGTGTTTTGAGCTTGCCAAGGAAATTTGGTTACTTCCACTGAGGGACAAATCACTCCAAAAATAGCTTATGAGATTTTGAGATTTTAAAAATCTCTCAGATTGTTCAAAGATTTTTTGAGATTTCATCTGAGATTTAGAAAATCACTAAATTAAAAACCAAGAATATAGAAATTAAAAGTTTCCTTCGTATTATATTTCTTGTTAACATCCCTTTAAACACATTTCTTTAGAGTGGAAAATTGAAAAAAATTGAAAACATCACTAACCAATAAAATCAATGGAGAAGGAAGTCAACTGACTGAGAACTGGAAGTTACACCAACTGCTTGAACAGCATTGCAAAACAAAACTGGCTAGCGACTAGTATCACACACAAATAAATGTTCACAAAGTTGTCCCATTTTCTCGCTGCAGTAATTCAGTTAACTTGTGTAATGCTTTAATAAACTTCAAGTAAGTTTGACTCTTCTCTTTCCATTCTTATCTGATGATTTGCTGTCGAGCTTGGAGAGTGCTTAGGCCAAAAGCCAAAGGTCAGAGTGAGGCTGTTGTTTTGAGGATTCCCACTGATCAGTGAGGATTCCTGATGGCCTTAACATTAGATAACCAGATCTGAACAATAGTACAGACTCCCTTTATCGTGAGCAATAGAAATAAAACAACTGCAAGTTTCAAAGATTTTCAGTATAACAAATGTAGGATATTAGAGCTTGAATTTTCCTTAGTTGACGACTCACAACAAATCGTTGGATACCTAACTTTATCAGAATCCACTTTGGGAAGTTGACCGTCTTCCGTGCGTCTGTGGCAACTGTCTGGATCCGCCCCTGACTGGCATGGACTGATTGATGGCTGCTCAAACGAGCGGGCATCCGAGAATAAGAATGATTGATCACAAATAAAATGGACGCAAAACAACAACATGCAATTCACGTAAAGTAAAGAAATCGAATTTCCGTGATTCCTTCTAACAAAAAATCACTAAGCAAGAAACCTAAAACTTTGAATCACGTTGCAGGGAAATAGACGAACCAACAGAATAGGCCAACAGAACCGACCCTCCCTCCTCCAAAAAGTAGCGCTAATCTAAGTAATGTAGCACAGCTTAACTTGGAAGGAGAAACAATTTGATAATACATAAGATGTTAATGAATTTAATATTATAAATACAACTTACTATTATTCTTTCGCTTGTTCGATATTATGCCTTCGTGATGACAATGTTCGTGCTTTCAGGACTGACTTTGAGGACTGACTTTGAGGACTGACTTTGAGGACTGACTTTGAGGACTGACTTTGAGGACTGACTTTGNAAACTTTGAATCACGTTGCAGGGAAATAGACGAACCAACAGAATAGGCCAACAGAACCGACCCTCCCTCCTCCAAAAAGTAGCGCTAATCTAAGTAATGTAGCACAGCTTAACTTGGAAGGAGAAACAATTTGATAATACATAAGATGTTAATGAATTTAATATTATAAATAACACTTACTATTATTTTTTCGCTTGTTCGATATTATGCCTTCGTGATGACAATGTTCGTGCTTTCAGGACTGACTTTGAGGACTGACTTTGAGGACTGACTTTGAGGACTGACTTTGAGGACTGACTTTGAGGACTGACTTTGAGGACTGACTTTGAGGACTGACTTTGAGGACTGACTTTGAGGACTGACTTTGAGGACTGACTTTGAGGACTGACTTTGAGGACTGACTTTCCTCTGGGTGAACACACCTATTTCTTTCATCTAAAAACAATAAAATTATCTCACATCGATGATTATAAGGATTTCCATTGCTTACTATAACAAAGCATTTGCTGAATCGTAGAAAATCAACCAATCACAGTTCTTGGTTAGAATGTTTGTTTATCATTGTGCACACGAAGAAACAGCGGGTATCACTTCCTGTACTTGTTTGCAATAGGTGCAGTTCAACCGGAGGCATTTGCTAATTCCTTTTCTGGCTTCATGATTTTTCCTGCTGTGCAGATTAATCTTAAACATGTTTTTAGAAGAAACTGGTTTATAAGAAACTATTACTAAAAAAATGTTTTGAGAAGTAGCAAGAAGCTTATGAAAGTTAAATTCAAGGAAACTGCTTCTTTTTTATTATTTTCATTTCTAGAAATATATAAACATACAAAAAACCCTTGTGAATGAATTGGGGGGGGGGGGGAGTGCGAGGGGAGCAAGCACAGCCAATTTTCCATGTCATAGGAAATATGTTTTTTCATGTATTTTTCTGCAACAACACTCATCCCGTAAACAAGGCCCTTGAATAGTGCTAACAGATTATGTACATCAGAATTCAATGTTATTTTTATTTAGCAGTTCATAGAAGAATGGCAAAACATGCATAACAGTAGATGTAAGAAGGCCAAGAACAGAATCAGCATATTAATGGGTCAATTAGCAGCACAGTAATGGGTCAATTAGCAGCACAGTAATGGGTCAATTAGCAGCACATTAATGGGTCAATTATCTGCAAAGTAATGGGCCAATTAGCAGCAAAGTAATGGGTCAATTAGCAGCACAGAATGGGTTAATTTAGAAGCACAGTGATGGGTCGATTAGCAGCAAAGTAATGGGTCAATTAGCAGCCCAGAACGGCCCAGAATGGGTTATAGTTTAATTCTTCAAAGTTGGTTTAAAAGAATAGCTCTAATAATACGAACTAATTTAAGATCAACTATTTACAACAACAACAAATACATTTTGTAAATATAAACGTAAATACCCTATTTATAAAATAAGCCTCCAGAATTTATATTGAGTGTTCGTTATTTACATATTTTGCAATAGCAATTCTCTCCATTCCATTTTTTATGCATGCATCTCTTAAAGGAACAGACGGAGGGACCACTTTTTGTGACATATGGTAGGGAATTCCATAGTATGCTGCCACGAAAAGATAAAATATCGTTGCCATAAGTATTTGTCTTAGTTTGAGGCAACATCAACAGATTCTCTGATCTTAAATTATAATTATGTTTCTTTTCTTAGAACATATCCCACAAAAACAAGGATTTTGTTTTGTTAAACTGTTATAAACCTCGAGCATTAACTTTTGCAAGTTTTTATTATGAATAGTGCACTCATTTGCTCTCTGGAACAACTCTTCAAAAGAGGATGTATAATCGTTGTAGAGGACTCGAAGCGCTCTCTTATGGGTGCGATTTAAATCATTATTGGCAGCCTTTCCGCAAAACATCCATATCAACGCAGGGGGGTTGGAATAGTATCCCACCATTCATAGCGCGCTCTTTCTGTGTATTTTCCAAATGGCGGATCACAGTCGATACGATTTTTGACGGCTGTGGCATATACGTCCTAAATGAATACAAATTATTCCCAGGTAAGTGTTTTTTCTTTGTTATTTTATATTTTGTACATTTAGGATCACATAACTCATGGAATTTATGCATTATAGTCTTAGCTTGATTCAATATTTACGGTTTCAGTGGAAGCCTGCTTTGGGCCTAAATGCCCCATGATGGCCTGATTATCGCAACTTATCGATTATAATTTGGATAGATAACCATAGAATTTTTGAATTTTGTTTTTTTCATCATATTGTATTAAGCTTTTACTCCCAAAATAATACATAAGTCCCACTAAGTCCCAACATCTAAAAGCTCATTTTGACCATACAAGCCCTTGTCATTTTTACCGACCGAACCTACACTGAGTCAGTGCAATAAGGCAATGCCATAAGGTAATAACTGATCCAATGAAGTATCAATTGCCAAGAATGACATAAATGCCATGTATTCGTTGCTTTCAGTGCTATGGCAGCTTGATATTGAATTCAAGAAGATTTAGAACCAGGAAATTGCTACTATAATATCATATTTATAATTAAAGGGAAATTACCACAATTGTAAAATTAATATGCACCCCAGGGGCGAGTTGGTCCAGGGAGAGGATCTTCATATGCCTCCAAAAATTTATGGTAGCAATCCACTGATATATGTTCTTGTTTTAGATAAAATCATCTTTCAAATCATGGAATGCAAAACACCACAGAAGAGGAAGCGGTTGTCGTTTCCAGGCAACCTTTCTGGCAGTCCAGGCAACCTTTCTGAAAGTGCAGGCAACCTTTCTAGAAGTCCAGGCAACCTTTCTAGAAGCCCAAGCCAAAAAGTAAGTTGTTAATCTCCCTGACTTGGGAATCTGTGAGTTATCCTCCCCAATTTTTTAAGCCTGCTGCTGCCAGTAAATTATAGCAGGGCTACCATTCTTACATCATTTGATGCACAGCTTCAAGCAGCACATTTCCATCTCTTGGTAAATATCCACATTATCTGGACAGTCTGATTTTGTGCTGAGATGTGCCTTGCCATTTTATATTTGCATATACTATCCAAGCCATTTTAATCCCTATTCAAAATCTCCTGCTTTCTGTTCAAGCTTTCCAATCTGGCATCCAGTCTCTCACCAATATTAGTAATAGTGAATGGAACTAGGGAAATAAGGAATTTTAAGATGAAAATCCAGCCCTATACTGCACTTTCTGATAGAGGGCCGTAAAAAGAATCAACATTTAAATTGCTATTTACTTTTAATTTCCACAAGGTTGCAAGGTGTTTGATTGCAAAATCCAAGCAACACTTGACATCACCAAAATTCTTCAAATCGCCAAAGAAGCGTACAAGAACCGACTGGACCAGGAAGGAAGACAGTGCCTTAGTGCAGTTTATTGCATTGCATGGAGACCTTGCAGGTACAAGTGAGACATTGGAGCAGGACAAATGGCCCTCAACAAAAAATGCTTTATATTGGGAACAAGCAAGCAAGTTTGTTAAAGAAGCGTCTTCTTCTGGAAGAGACAGAGCAGGTGTGCATTATGTTGTTATTTTATAAATTTCTGATGATGCTGATTTGGCAATAGCTTCAATTCCCATTCTGATTTTCATGATCAACAGTTTGTTGACAATTATGTTAAATAATAAGAGGAGTCTGTTTATTGTTTGGAACTTGAATGGACAGGTAACCCCTAAATGGCCCATAATGTCTGCAATTTTTTATTTGCTACAATTAAACAAGGGCATTTGATCGTAGATACTGACAGTCATGTTGAATCAAAGTGCAATGAATTAAATGTCATTCTAATAAGCAAATTTTTTCAAGGAGCCTGCAATTAACCCAAAGCAAAATATCACACTCTGCGTCCATTTCATGCATTTTTTTAAAGCCTATTACAAAGAAGTCATACTTCTTAAAGCACCAATTTCCCCATGCCTTTAGTTTTTGCTTCACATATACAGCAAATATCATTTGAACATTTTTAATGAATGTTTTTTCTCCAATTTTTCCAGGTGTCAGTATCAGATCAAGGGTTGTCAATCATCACAGAAAGAAATTCAAAAGCATAAATGATGCAGAGCAGCACTATGGACTTGGTGTTGATGAATACTTAGGCGGTTCTGATGACACCTCTCCTTACCTTACTCCTAGAGCAAAAAGGCCCTTGATACTGAAGTCACCAAGTAATCTTTTGGACAGAATAGAGATATTGACAGACAGCCAATTTTTTGAGGCATTGGAAATCCGATTGTCAAGTATGAGCCAAGCAGCAAAACAGTCTGTTGTGGAGAAAGTCATGAACAATTCAGGACTAGATAAGTCAAATTTTATTCATACTCTTTTTGAAAGCATAAATGGCAGGGAACAATTACTTAATGAACTTTTTGCAATTACAGCAAGATCAAATGGGATTTTGAGTAACCCAGACAAATATGTTACCGATTCAATGGAAGCCATGAAAGAACTGCAACAAAACGGGGAAAGTAATTTAATCTACAAGTGGCCACAGTGTATCAATCGCAAGAATAGCAAGGGGGAAAGTGTTCTATCTTTAGACAGAATGCCATTTGGCCTCCTACAATATCAGATTGAGTTCTTCTCTGCACCCAACAGCATGTCTGTCCGTGAATCATCAGACTATAGCATGTGGCTTGACACTATGGAGGCTGATTTTGGTGGACGGTTCATGACGCTTTTTCGGGGACCCATGTGGAGTGGTCAACCCAAAGAGAATTGGAAGAACCCGGAGTATGCTAGGGTTAATGTTGCATGCACCAGTAAGAAACAACATCTAACCAAACAGTCGCAAATGGGTTTTTCCACTGAACCAGGCTTGCAGGTTAGATATATTTATGGAGTGTATACTATGCTCTAATTGTTTAGTAGGCTCTAGCAACTGTTTTGCTTTGTGATGGTCCACATTGTATGTCAAAACTCACATGATACATTACAATAGGCATACACATAAAAAGAAGCTAAAATGTAAACTTGTTAGAGTTGCTGACAGAGCTTTTTATGGGAAATTGGGAAAGTTTTACAAATATCCCGATTCGGTGGTGTTTATTTACTTCGTTTTCAAACATGGTTTTCTTGCCTAAAAGTTCTCAGAAGATGCTGAAGAATTCTTGATAAAAAACTTTTAAAGGCTTTCATACCACACAAGATTTCTTATCAAGTTACGGAGAATTCATAAGAATCGGAGAATGAGAATGAATACAACAATCATTTTTGTATTGTATCAAACTCCTTAGAGGCCTTAGCTATGATGCTTAAATTATAGCTAAGGCCTTAAGGATTCCAAAATCCATTCAGAATTCTTGTATGTTAGTGTGGGCAAGGTCTGTACTTTAGACAATGAATATTGACCCAGACAATAAATATTGCACCATTCATGATTTCCATCCATGATTCATAGTGGAAATTGTTTGTCATATTTATAAGTTGTTGTTTTGTCACTAGGAAAAGGCATTAGATCAGCTCAAGGCAGTATATCCCAAGGGAAGATTTTGGTTGAAAACTGATGGCACAGATATCAAAGAATGCTTACTTGAATCGCAAAGAGGAGACTGAAATGGTGATATTGATTTGCATGATGGGAAACTAATAATGAAAAGGGCACTGTATGAACACCGTTCAATGCTATGTGTCACTTTGATGAAAGAAAACAAAGCCCTCACTCACCAACAGCTGCAAGAGATCATCCAAGAGATCACAAATGATCTAGAGGTACAAGATAAAGTATTTCTCTCAGAAGGCTTGAAAGATGCCAAAAAACGATATCAAAGCAAGTTTAATGTTCCAACCACACCAAATGAAGTACTGAAGACACTGAGTTGGGAAATCGTCGAGTTCCGGGTGTTGCTTGAGAAATGTCAAGAATTGAAGGCCGCCTTGACTGACATTTGTTTGTTGCCATGTCAGTTATCCAAATCAAAACAGCATTTTGTAAATGCCAAGCTGTGTCTGAAGAAGATGTTTGATGATTTCAAACTCTATTTGAGAAATCTTTTCAAGAAAATGAGACAGCCAGCTGCAACACATGTGCTTGTTTTTATGTTGTCAGATGAAAGACGAAAGAAGAAGCCATACACCATGCCAGTGATGTATACTCCTTTCCACTCTTTGAATGATGCTTACGTAAGGGACTTAAGTCGCATAATAAAGCTTGGAATGAAGAATAGAGGAATGGAACTGGTTGGGACTACAACAGATGGCGAGTTTTGTTCACTGCGAACACAGGGGGAGACAAGAATGTTGCATATCTGGCAAGCAATTCATGATGCCAGAGAGTCAGTTGGTCGAATGTCCAAGAAAACTTTATTGGAAATGCTTCTACTTATAAATGGTGAGTTCATGAAATTTATGTGATAATTACCTAAAATAGCTTAAAGCATAGCTAAAGAGACTGAACATTCCCCCCAGCATTCTTAAGAGTATAACTACTGAAACAGATTTGCCAAACCTAATGTGACGGATGAGCCAGATAGATGAGCCAAACAGATTTGTGTTCTACCGTGACAACTAATCAATGCCACAGAAAGCTTAATTTTTTTCTATTTCAATAAAAAGTTACGATACATATTACTAAAACATTGGTTGGAAATGGCAGCTTATAGTAATAATTAAAAACAAAAGACACACAATACTAAAGTCAGTCTCAAATTAGATGTCACATGAAAATGACCGTGAATAAAACAATTGAAGCGTTTGCATGGTTAATTTCGTTTTTGCAAAGCTCACGTTACATCTAATTTGAGACAGACTTTCGACTACACAACAGGAATTTAGCTCAAAAAGAACATTTACTAAAAAGGGACATGGTGGTTGTGTGACTTATAACAGAGTTTGAAATTTCCTAATAAAAGCGACCAGTTTTATGGATGCAACATAGAGTTAACAGAAGTATATTTTTATTAACTTCATTCGGAAGGTCTTTATCACCATACAACAAAATTGCATCAAAATGTTGTTTGGAAGATTGGTATATCCACATGGTTGTAATAAAGCAAAAACTCCAGTTTAACTAAGCCAATGAGTGTTATTCTATGAAACCAGCAATCTTAAAAGTTGTTCCATACAATTTCACAGACAATTGACGTTTGGAAGTTTGACTGTAATACAAAGGAGACAATAAGACTGTTTTCATAGATTGCTCATTTTGTAGCAAAATACTTTAATGTTTAATGTCTAATCAACTTCAGAATGTGTTAAGGCTTCCAACTATCTATACTATCTATTTTAGTCAATCCAGACGGAAGTCCAGTTGTTGTTCGTCAAAATCCTGCCATACCAAGTGAAATAATTGTTGAAATAGCTACACTTCAGCTGGAAGGAATGTCTCAGATAGATGCAATCACTCATGTCCGAGGTAAGCTTGTCCCAAGTGGTTATACGCCATACCCATTTCGACCCAATACACCTGAGTCACTTCTTGACAAACTCAGGTCTGTTGCTGGCACAATGATTTACCGAAGCACGATAAAGTACTGGGAAAGTGAAGATATTGATTTCAGAACGCATTTGTATGTTCCAGAGGTGGACCCAATCACACAACAGGTGAGACATGATCGTGGTGATCACAATCATATCCTAAAGCGGATTGCCACTTCAACTAGAGAAGGAAAGTATGCAGAGATTGATGTTGAGAAATTTGACAACGCAATGCTTGATCCCAACACTGGATTGACACATGGTGCACTCATAGGAATAAGAAAGCAGTCTGTTGGAAATGCAGAGCGACTTCTCTCTTTTCAAGTGGCTAATTTCTTCAAATCAAAAGGATATGAAAAAGAAGGAGAGTATGTGCAAATAATTGCTGAATGGCATGAAGCATCTGATGGCAGGGGACTCTCACAGCTAGAAAGATGTCGTGCAAATTACAAAATGTTAAACTACATTTTGGACCAGTGGATGCCATGGCACAATATGACATATGATTTAAACACAATTGATATAAACAGGTGAAGGTTTTGTCCACTTATCTGACATAGATTACTGTTTGCACAATAATCGTCAATTTGATAAGAAGAAATGCAACAAAAATCATGATTAGGACCACCCCAGCAGATGTTGACAAAAATGACCATTCAGTTAACCATTTTCAATTTGATGAGACATTTTCATGTCTTACTAATCAACTGGAAATGTCTCGTCAAATTGAAAATGGTTAACTGAAACAAATAGGAAAAAATGTAGCCTTACGCATAGACACATTCTAGGCATAGGCCAGAAAGAATGGGGATAAACTTAGAAATTTCCACACCATTTTAATGACAGTGCTTGTCTTTGTTAAAGGCTCTTGGGCAACTGGCCTGCATTGCAGCATTATTTGTAAAGGTGGCCTTATTTCATGCTGCATGAAAATAATTTGTGATGGTGCTTCGCTGCAGCTCCAGCCATATTTCACCTTGCGTGTGTTAAACAGTGGACTCAAATTGAATGAAATCTGTGAAGAAACTAAAAAAACGATCACAATGCATGCTAAATTTGACTGGCCTGAAATTGACTGATGGCTGTTATCATTTTTAATCGTCATTAAATTTGTGGTTTTAGGTCAATAGATGGAATAAGGGGATTCACAAGAGAAACAGTCATTGAAATAACTGCAAATATTGAAAGTCAAGAGGCAAGGAGGTTACTGAATAACACATTAGGCTATGAAGAGCATCCCCGAGCTGGATCAACTGACGATGTTGAAGCTATGTTTAGTATCTCACACCACTATTTGGGAAACAGTTTCACCCTCGAAGATTGGAAGTATAAATGGAAGAAGATTGTCAGGTAGTTTGCCATGAATGAGATCCTCCAACAATAAGAGATAAAAAATTGTCTTCTGGCACTCCGTTGAGAAAGTTGTAGTGCTCTAAATTTTATAATTTTCACATTTTATATCAAAGAGACTTGGAAATAGAACGTTTTCTTTTCACCGTGAATACTGAATGGGAATCATGAATGGGTCAATATTCATTTTCTACAGTGCAGGCCTTGCGCAAGCCAACTTTGCTTCTCAAGTATTTTTTAAGAATTCTTTGCACTGAGGTGAATTCTTGTGGGGCATGAAAGAATGTAGAAATTCAAACAAGACTTTTAAAGAACTTAATATTTTTCTGTATTATTCTTAAAAATTTGTTGGCAGATATGCAGTGCTGAAGGGCTTTAGTATTGAATTATTTTTCACATATTCTTCAGGGAGATGTGCAAAAGGATGGATCCAACACTCCCCTACTATATATGGACGCTAAATGAACGGTTCCGGGATCACAAAGAAGAATACGAGTCCTTTGATGAAAAACCTTCAACACGTGGTGATACAAGGGAGCAACAAATGCGACTAAGGCATTTTGCAATAAACAAGAGAGAGGACAGCTCAATTTTTACAGCTGGAAGGGCATTTCTACCAATAAGAAACAAGCCATCAATAAGGCGAAGGCTACATCAACCTCAGGCAGTTGTCCCTCCTGTTCCTTATTCTTTAAAGCCAATGTAAAATTGTACAATCAAAAAGGTGTGAACAAGAGTATGCATAGGTTTTCTGTATCCATAGGTTGTATAGTAAAACTCACTTAAAGGCATTGAGTCATGATAAATAGACCTGCTCTTCCGGTTATCATGTGACCCATGTGATAAAGATCAAGCATCACTCCTAGCAAACAAAAAGGAACTGTTGTAAAACAATGCATTTCATGTGATCAGTTTCATTTCAGATGCGCCATTAAAAACCATGAGTCACCAGATTCCTTATGTTTGGGTATACGCAGAATATTCAACTGGACTCAATGCCTTAAAGTTTGATGTTGCATAAGTTGGTCAAACAAATAGCAGTCCCTGTCCAATTGGTGTAAATCCTGTTGAAATTTACTTGCACATATTTTTTTAAAGGAAACTAAGAATTTGGGCAAGTTTCTTAAAATTATCAGATTTTGAGCACACAGAGTTTCTTACAAGTTTCTTAAAGGATTCTATAACAATCTTTTACTACATGTGCCCTCATGAACGTTTCAAAACAAAGTTTTTAGCCTTTCCAATGTTTAGTGAAAAGAAAATAAAAATATGCTAAGGATTTCCTTGACTAAAATAAGTACTTTCTTAACTAATTTTTTGATTTTTTAGCGATCTGAGAGTTAATTTTTGTATAAGCGGTTTCTTATTTAAAAAATATGTGTATACGAGTTTGACAGTATTAACAGTTAATTTAACTACTCTCAGTGCCCAGGAAAATTTATTGCATCATTGTATTCATAGTCAGGTTTATCTTGCTGCCAGGGATTCTGTTTAGTCACACTAATCATAGGGACATAAACATGTTTGCCAATTGCATGGTTGTATGTTTTTCTTATCAAGTCTATTCTTACTTGTGTTATTTCTTCAAGATGCAAAGCAATCTGGAATTTTGGTACCTTTTTGGCAGGGACATACCCAAGGATTTTCCAATGTCCTTGCATTTTAACTTGGGCTACAACCGCATTACAATCCTCAAAATTGTCAGGCTCTTTCTTCAATTTCAAGGTCAAATCTGTTTCTGCAGCAATGAGTTCTCTGCACCTTTTGATTGTGACTTGAAAGTCTTCATGGTAACTGATACCTTTCAGTTTCATCTTGCATGTGAAAAAGGTTGCATTATCAATGTCGAGCACTTGTTGTGGGTCATCACTTGCCTGTTGTTCGTGTTCCTCACTGGAATCCACTGTGCTGTCTTTGTTTTGCTGCGGTGCAGGGGCAGCAGTCTCTCCAACAACAATCCGACCAATTTTAGGGAATTCATGACAGTTGCAATACTCACATTTTGATATGTCAAGATATGGAATAGTATTAGCGGATATCATAGTGGCAGTAACTGTATTCCTTGGTCTAACTGCAACACTTGTGCCAATGGAAGTCTCATCAACCTCAAAGTCACAAATTATCTCTACATCTTCTTTACCATCCTGAAAATGTCAAGATTTTCCTTGCTTTATATTCATTATTCATCATTGAAGACAAGGGTTAGAGGGGGGCCGCAATCTCCTGCCTAGGAATCTTGTCCCTACTAAATCTTATCTGATAGGAAATATTGTGATTCAGAGCATTAAAAAAGAGCAACGTTATTTTCAGGCATTTTTTAGACAGCTTGCTTGCACTTGCAGTACTATTTGCCTCTAGAATAGTTGGAAATAGTAATAGATATAAAATGTTAACAGCAGGAAAAATAATTAGAAAATTATCGCTTTTAGCCTTTTTAAAAGCCTTATCGCTTTCAGTAAATATACTCTCAAAACAACTCGAATCAGGTGGAGCAGTGCCAATGCCAGGGCAGTAGGCCTAAAAGCGTCCATTAAAAAAAACGGCCTACATAGATAGGCGAACAACAAAGTCGACTGAATGAAAGGGAAATGAGGAGATTCCTCCTTGACGCTTAATAAAGCTTTCAACACACCTTTGTCGGCACTTCCAGCATACAAGATGATGTTACTTCAATTATTACTGGCGAAGGCAGTCGTCGAGTTTCGAGAGATTGGAGCTTGTCTTGCACAAAGAAATACACCATACGTGGCTCTTCAAGATGTTGGAGGAAACTGACATCGCCTATTATGACACTGAATGAAAGATTCTGTAGGTTTTGAACAACTTCATCTTGAAATGTCTCGCTGTCAATACAATGAAGCTGCAGCATTGAATCTTCTCTTAAAAGTGGCGAATTGAGTTCTTCCACGACGTCCATGACTAGATCAAGTGAACACAGCGAGTGACTGGAAACATTGCGCTGCGATTTTGATAATATGAATGGTACGCTATGAATTGTGGGATACTATTCCAACCCCCCCTGATATCAACGGCTAGGAATTAAACTGAGACATTATGAATGAGTTCTACAAAAAAGAGATTGTTTCTCATTTAAATCATTTGAGACTCTAGAGAAGGCACTGATCTTGTTGTTTGCTGTTTGACATAATTTTGCTACATGTTGATCGAATTTCAGTTTCGAGTCGATGGTAATCCCCAATAACTTAACACTGTTGACAACATCAAGGGAATCATTACCAATATCGAGAACAACACTATCATTAGTCTTCAAACCTAGCAACATAACTTGAAATGTATAGATTAGCGACCATTTCATTTNTGCTGCCACGAAAAGATAAAATATCGTTGCCATAAGTATTTGTCTTAGTTTGAGGCAACATCAACAGATTCTCTGATCTTAAATTATAATTATGTTTCTTTTCTTAGAACATATCCCACAAAAACAAGGATTTTGTTGTGTTAAACTGTTATAAACCTCGAGCATTAACTTTTGCAAGTTTTTATTGTGAATAGTGCACTCATTTGCTCTCTGGAACAACTCTTCAAAAGAGGATGTATAATCGTTGTAGAGGACTCGAAGCGCTCTCTTATGGGTGTGATTTAAATCATTATTGGCAGCCTTTCCGCAAAACATCCATATCAACGGCTAGGAATTAAACTGAGACATTATGAATGAGTTCTACAAAAAAGAGATTGTTTCTCATTTAAATCATTTGAGACTCTAGAGAAGGCACTGATCTTGTTGTTTGCTGTTTGACATAATTTTGCTACATGTTGATCGAATTTCAGTTTCGAGTCGATGGTAATCCCCAATAACTTAACACTGTTGACAACATCAAGGGAATCATTACCAATATCGAGAACAACACTATCATTAGTCTTCAAACCTAGCAACATAACTTGAAATGTATAGATTAGCGACCATTTCATTTTAAGCCACACTTTCAAAAGTGTCATAACAAGAAAAAATGGTATTATCATCATCAAAATTGCACACCTCCGAATGTTCGATGATGTAGATAAAATCGCTAAGGAAAATATTGAACAGAAGTGACCCTAACACAGCCCGAGGGGACACCAGTTTTGTTTGCAACCAATTACTATGAATTATGTAAATTTTTATTATTTTAGTTTAGTGTTCTAATAAGGACAAGGAAGAATTGAAATTATATTTATGCCATTTGAGTATGGGTCAAAAGTGGTTTGACGAAACACGGCGATAGCAAAAGAACATTGTTGCTGTTTTTATTTCAATGCTTAGCATGTGAAATGTTGCCTTGAAAACCGCTCCAGATTCTTAAAGCTCTCTTTGCTTTTTACAGGTCCGAGCGCTCATCCAGATAACCCCAATGGCTTTGAGGTACGGATCGATATGGATGAGGTATGATGCAAGATCGATCTTGTTAGCCTAAGTCGTGGCCAAAAGTTTAGACCTACATTTTAGTTGGTAACATTTGTTTGTGCAACGAAATCCATTGCTACAACTCTGCCCATTTTACTCTCTTGGAGTTGTTTCAGGTCAACTATCCATGTAGATTTTGAATGTTGATAGAAACTTGAGAGTTTATAGAAACGATAAGGAATTGTAGTGGTCATGCCAACAAGGGGGTTGGACCCAAAAAATGTTTTAATCACCTGGATTTTACATCAATCCATAGATTTTACATCTATTCTTATTCTAATTGGTTTACAAAATATCCAACCTAAAAAAAACGACTTCGGGGAAAAGTTGTTCAGTCTACAGATGTGGCCATAAGTTTGAAGCCACCCTCTGGAAAATGCAAAGAAGAGTGTGTGCATATAATGAAAAGCCTTTGATGTTCAATAGTTCGAATAATAAAGTCAATTCTTGAAAATTAATTCTGAATAACTATGCAAAATGGGGTCTTAAACTTTTGGCCACGACTTTAATTGATTAAAGTTGAAATAAAATTTAGAAAAATTGAAGAAAGACGAAGATATGGTTGGCTTGGCATAAAAGGCGAAGATTGTTGATTCAATTGATTCTGGTGATCTTTTACTTANTTGTTCAGTCTACAGATGTGGCCATAAGTTTGAAGCCACCCTCTGGAAAATGCAAAGAAGAGTGTGTGCATATAATGAAAAGCCTTTGATGTTCAATAGTTCGAATAATAAAGTCAATTCTTGAAAATGAATTCTGAATAACTATGCGAAATGGGGTCTTAAACTTTTGGCCACGACTTTAATTGATTAAAGTTGAAATAAAATTTAGAAAAATTGAAGAAAGACGAAGATATGGTTGGCTTGGCATAAAAGGCGAAGATTGTTGATTCAATTGATTCTGGTGATCTTTTACTTAGGGTTAGGGTTAGGTAAATGTTAAAACTAGACCAGGTTTTCTCCAAATCGAGATAAACATGCCTATTTAGTTGCCAAAAGAATGCAATAAGACCCCGTGAATTAGAAACAGTTTTTTCAAAACATTCAGTTAAGTTTGCTTTTAAATCTTATAGAAGTTTCTTATACAAGGGTAACATTTCTCAAAAAGATCAGCAGCGTGGGTTTTTTTTTAAGCGAGGGGGGAGCGCCGCAAAATCGACTATGAATGTCGCAATTTCCCTTGCCTCTTTGGTGGTGACCATGTCAACGTTGTCGAGTTTTTGGTCTGTTATGCAAATTTTCCTTTTTGGAAATGACTGCATCTCGGTCAGTAAGGCAGTTTATTGGGCTGCATTTGCAAATCCGTTCAATTGTTCTTCCAAACCAGGCGATAATTTTTTCTCCAAGGCTGTGCATCAGATTATCTTATGTAGCATACCTACTTAATAGTGAAATTAATTAGATTTATAGCAGTTCGAGTAACTCATGTTCAAAGAAAGAAAATTAAAGTCTTCATTTCCGCTAAGAAGAGGGCTTGTTTGGGTTTCCAACGATAAATGTCAGTGTAAAGCCACAAATTCGAGAACTAGAACAAAATTAGCCTTCTTAAAGATATTTGAAGGAGATAAATAGCTAACTCAAGGCCTGCATTTGAAGGTCTAAAATCAGCCTATTGTATTTGATGATTTCGACACGTGCGTGAATATTATTTAGCTAGAAAATTAATAGCATGAGTTGGGTTTTCTTTGTCCTATTTATAGACTACCTCCTCTTAGCTCCGTCAACTAACATTAAAATTTGCCTTATTTGTACTTCAACAGACTCAAAAGAAAATTACTATATTCATGATAGAACATTTGTTTATATTATTGAGAATTGTTCGCATGCATTGAGAACTTTGATCAGACATGCCTATTCCCAAACTAATGTGAAACGTATTCGTCAGTGTCTTGTACAGATCAAATTGATCATCTGTTTTTATGCTTTCGACAGGTTTTTAGATACGCCTGATTTCACAAAATCCTTATGTTTGCCACCTTTTTGTCGACGAAAATACGAAAATAGCAAAGAAATTAGGGGTGTAATCAAGCCATGTAGCTACCAAACAGCGCTTGAATAAGCGATTTCTGTTGATTTATTTTTCCATGCACAAGAGGTTTTCTGGGCTCACTTTTGTGTGTGCTCGCCCGGTACGCTCGAAATACCTTCTCTGTTTTAGCAACATAATCCAATATGATGTTTATTCTCTTTATCAGAGAATCTACTGCATTTCTACATTGTTGAATTCTTGAAATTCTTTGCAGGACCGTGTTACTGACAACGTTCAAGCTACTTCGTCTGCACATGTGGCTTTGACATCCAGAATCGATGATAGCGTGGAACCCTCTACAGGTACGATATAATTAACCGATACTTTGCTTAAGCTATCAAGTGAGTGAAGCAAATGCATGGCCTTTGAGAAATTACTGCTCCTTGAATATCAAAGCAATGATTATATTGAACAACACCTGTATGCAAGATTTAGATTATTTTATCATGTGGTATAAATTCTCGGTTGTCCCTTTTGAAAAGTTAGTGCTGACAAAGCGTTTTAATTGAAACGTTCGAATTTAACAGTTTTGTTTTTATCTGTTTATTTTTGTTATTTACTGATGGTGGTCTAGTTTTTCTGGTTTACCCAGTACATATTCAAAAATCTACAACCAATGAGACAATTTTCCTTCAAATCGTAGGGAACAAGAAATCTAAGTCATGGATTCCATGGACAAAAGAAGAAAAAGATTGCTTGAAAGTTTGCTTTCAGCAGCAAATCGTAAGAGGTGTACTTCTGCGCAAAGATGAGTGTCAACGGGCAATCAACAAGTATCCAATCTTAAAAACACGGGACTGGAAGAAGGTTAAAGACATGGTAAGAAACATGTCAACTGCATACAAAAGGTCCCATCTCCTTGAAAGTTAAAGGTAATGTGTTCATTTGTGTTCATACATAAGGAGAGCGGTATACCCAACCTGTTAACATCGATAAAATTCTCGGAAAGTGATTTGGTGATATTTAGCGAACATTCCTGTAAGTGGCCTATTATGATGACACAATCATGAAACGTCACAGACATGGGAACAGAGCCTTGTTTTGTGGAACATGTATTTCTCTGATTTCAATTATGGTTATAAAACGACCTTTTTTCGTGATTATAAAGAAATCCTTGTTGATCACATGCCTTTTTCTTGGAGGTATACATGTGTGGACACATTACCTTTAATGGATGAAATGTCACAACTGATAGAACTGTTTCCTAATGTTTTATTCTCTGTGTAGTGGAGAGGTTCTCAATATGGTTTATGTGCTTTATTTATTCAAGACTTTGGCAATCTTCCGAAGTTATTCTTTTTGTTGGAGGTAAAGAAAAATGAATAAATGGATAAATGATGAGGGCAAGTTTCCTGATGTAATCCAGTATCTGTTTCAAACAAGGTCATGCTATCATAAGTATTGAACAAATAACAACGATCTAATTGTGTTCCGAAACAAGACGATATTTCGGTAATGGTACAATTTATGTAAAAGGGGCAGATATAGAACTCTCAACCTCCTGAAAAGAAGTATCTAAATACTCTCAAACAATTTAAGCTAGGCTTCTAAACAAGATTATTGAGAAGCTATATTGACTTTCGCTTAGCAGACTCAATAATATACCACAAGTTCAGTGGTGCAATGCACGGTGATTGGGGTTAGAGCAACTCCAAAATTTGACAGAAGTAGCGTGTTGATTTGCAGTATATAATGTAGGGGTACCTCTAAAGGGGCTGCAAGACTTCTACTGAATTGAACGCCGTTGTGAATTGAATTAACTATAAACTTGTCACAAAAATGCTTCACAATCTTCCAGGAAACATGAACATATTTAGTAGAATACTTGACAACAAATCCATTTCTGTATTATGTTTCAGCTCAATTTTCAAAAAAATCTTGGGAAGCCTTTCGTCGATCACAATCCTTTCTCCATTCCTTGACAACTGTTCTACGATAGACGCATTTTCCGACAATCTGAAGATCATGGTTCGAACATTTTTCCCAAGGAGGTACCCTGGACCCTAAATTTGGCTTCAATGTGNTTCAAAAAAATCTTGGGAAGCCTTTCGTCGATCACAATCCTTTCTCCATTCCTTGACAACTGTTCTACGATAGACGCATTTTCCGACAATCTGAAGATCATGGTTCGAACATTTTTCCCAAGGAGGTACCCTGGACCCTAAATTTGGCTTCAATGTGTTTCTTGTACCAACGTGCCTTCTTATATAAAACCTCCATAAACCCCGGATATGAAGGTTTAGTGTGCTGGGTTCACCTTCGAAATGATTTGCCGATGAAATCACCGTTTTCGTTTTTAGAAATTTGACAAACTTTTGTTGATCTATTTGCAAACTGAGGGGCCCCTGGATGCTAATTAACGAAGGGCAACGAGCTGCTCTGTTACGCCACTGAATTAATTATCCATAATTTTGTGTATCCGGTCAGTCAGAAAAACGTGGGACTTTTAACAAGCCATATTTTGGTGAAAAACAAATCGAATCAGGTGTGTTTAACTTTTATTTTGTGGAAGAAAGATTTAATTAGTTACAGAAATTTAGTTTGTCAAAATTGGTGACTCTTTCCGTATTTATTATATAGCTATTTTAATGAAAAGCATCGCTGCTAGTTTACGAACTTTCTGCTTCCTAACAATGAAAATTAGATTAACAGTTCAGAAGATTAATAGTATTAGCCTAACTCGTATTGTTATTAACTTTATTGCCGCTTATATCGTCATTCGCTTTGTTTGTATTTAGAAAAAAAACTATTTCCTGTTTTTGTTCTGTTTTCTTGCAAGCACCCCCAGAATCGTATGATTTGTATCTCTGGGGCGTATGAAAGAGTATGTAGCTAGTCTTAACCAGCTTTTATCATAAATTATGACCATCATTGTCAAAGAAGGTGTTTGAAACGCTAATTACTTGTAAACCTTAACGTTGAGAGTAGTATTAAGAGTTGCATTGAAATATTGAGTTACAGTTGTTGAAAGAACTGAAATAATTGATGAGCTTTTGTAGACTCTTTCTCAAGCAGGGAAGGACTGACTGCGAATTTAGGGCCCGAACCATTTTGTGGAGAAAGGGCCCCAAGACCGAAGGCAACCAGCCAAAAAGTGAGACGGGTCCGCGGGTACTACCCTGGAAAATTGTTGTGGCAACATCCTTTAGATTGGCTTAAAATTGTATTAGAAATATCTCTAGTAATTCAAATAGGTTACCAACACAGCATTTGATACTGCTATTTTCTATAAAGTGATCTTTGTAGGGTCATCTCAAAATTTTGTTTCAATCCCTTTGAATATGTCCCAAAAATCTGCTGGAAATTTGTAATAATTTTATCACTTACATAAGATTTATAATAAAGAGCCAAAAATAAGTGACATGAGTAACTTTTTGCTATCAGGAAAGTGGGAGCGTTTTAGCAATTAGGGGTAGTCACTCGAGCCGAAGGCGCGAGAAAAGTGTGGAGAAAAAGTAAAATGCAACGCCTTGAATTGCCTAATATTCATGCTGCCACCTTGTTTATGTCTAAAATGCGAAAAGGCTTAAGATTGCCCGATATCTGGAAACTATAATCCTCGCCAAAACCCTTGTCACAAAATAGGAAAACCCAGACAAAGAGAATGAAAACCCCCTTGCCCCCAAATCAATGTTGATTATGTCTCTAACTTGGAATATATCTTGCAACACGTGTCTAGAGTGGAGAAAAACAACATTGACTTGGGGGCAGGGGGTTCTGTAAATATTTCAGCTGAAATAGTAACTATTGCGATTTTTGATCGAAAAGTCTAAAGAACGTGGTTTGTGACTAGACTGATTACATGAGTCTCCGTTTTCCGCATTGAATTGGATGATATTATGGCTTCAAACTGAGACTCATGACAATACAGCTTCAAAACAGAGACTAAAATGGCCTAATGCGCCTCATTTAGGGCGCATCCAATCAAATCTCGACTTTCTTAATAAGATTAGACCACGTGCCTATTCTTAGCGTTTGATTGGCTGATTAGATCAACGTTCCACTTTTCGAAGCTCAGCGACGTTCGATGCTACGTTCAACTTTTCTTTCGACCTTCGAAGGATAGAAGACATTCGATTTTTTCTTCAGGGTTTAGTCTCTGTTTAGAATCTGTTTGGTCGTGAGTCCTTGTATGAGAGAAAATAAAAACATTTGCGGAGGTTTGTCTACGTTAAAAAAACTTCAAAAATATCATTTCGCAATCGCAATTGTGTAGTGTATTCCACGCAATCGTGGAAATTTATTTTCGCTACGCAAGGTAAAGAGTTACCCTCCAATCTTCAAATCAGGCGCCAAAAATGATGCAAACAACTATAGGTCGATTTATGTCATTTCAATTTTCTCCAGAATGCTGGAACGACTAGTGCATGATCAGCTGTTTGATTTCTTTAAAGTGAATGAAAAGCTTACCTGTAGTCATCAAAAACTATGCTCCACCATAACATCCTTAATCAGCAACATTGAATATTGGTATGAAAACATGCATTCTTGGAAAATTAATTTGACTCTGTTTTTGGACCTAAAAAAAGCCTTTGAGACAGTTGACCATTCTGTCCTTATGAAAAAGCTTGGTGCGTATGGTATTAGAGAATATGCGAGTGATTGGTTTGAATCTTATTTAAGTGAGAGAAAACGGTATTGCGCTGCTAATGGACACCGATCAATCATCAAAAACATCACTTGAGGCATACCCCACGGCCCATGCCTTCGGCCTCTCCTTTTCATCATTTGTCTTAAAGAGTTTTCGTATGTGTTGTATTTGTGCGTAATATTGCAAACTTGCTGGGACCAGTAGCTTCAAATATTTACACACCCAACATATCGGGACATGGTGTGTAAGCGTCCTGCAGTGTTTTTTCCGAGATAAAACTCATGCAATACAACAGTAGGCACCATTACATTGCATTTAATGCTCTATTGAGACAGAATTGACATGGGAACACACAAATATACTTGGGTCCCACTAAGTTGGCAGTTCAACTTTTTTTAGTGTAAGTTTTTTGCCAACTTCAGGGGACCTATCAAAGATGCATTTTTTGACGTTTTAACATGGTAAGAGTAATGAAAATTGATAGACAATTAGCGGGACCCTGGGTAAGTCCCGCTAATCACCAATGTCCCGGAAAGACAATGGCAGTCCCGCTAAGTTAGCAGATATAAGAACACGTATGCAATTTGATGCGCTGAATACGATGAGAAACATATTAATCACGCTACTAATAGACTGAAATTGGTGCAAATTTTGGGTCTCCTTTGAACTGCGCAACCATGAAACCATATTTGTGTAACAAATTTTACGTTGCCTTCTAGCTTGCAACGATATTTTTCAAGTAACCATCAAGTCCAAAGCTTTTCTCTGAATAGAAAAAGTGCATTTCCTAATCAATTAAGATAAAAGGGCCGTCCTGTCTAGCCGGCCATCAGAAAAAACGATTCTACATATAGCGTCTTGACCAAAACTTGAGTTTATTGAGCAGAAGGAACTATAAAAATAACACATATTGCAAATCAAACGGGATCTATTTGTAAAACTAATGTCCAAATGATTTAAGGTAGGTCGAAAAATTTTGATTTTTCGAGTAAAATCACCAAAATGAGGTTTTTGCATAAGAAGGTGGGTGTTTTTAAAACGAAAACCGAAAGCAAAGACCGATAACGAAAACAGAAAGCGAAGACCGAAGACACAAAACGAAAACACAAAACGAAAACACAAAACGAAAACACAAAACGAAAACACAAAACGAAAACACAAAGCGAAAACACAAAACGAAAACACAAAACGAAAACACAAAGCGAAAACACAAAGCGAAAACAAGCTCATAAGAGTCAGAATAAGAATTGGCTTTCAAATAGAGTAATGATGCCTAAAAAGAAACATTTAGTGATGTCTTACAAAGCTAAAATGAAACGAAAGTTGGGAAACATGGGGAGTCCTCAATCTCATTTTCCCGCTCATCTTTTGCTGGAAATCTTAGTCAATCTTTAGTAGATATAGAGCCCTATCGCCCTATTCCGATCACCGGCTGCTTTGAAGGCTTTCGTGTTTACAACCTCTCAAAATGTTTATTTGAAAGGGGATGGGAACCTCAAGAACAGCCAAGAATATTAAATACTTCACGAGGAAAGGGGTCAAAACATGGATTGATGTTTCTGGACGCCCTACCAAAGGGGATGTGAAAGAGTTACCAGGACAACGGGAGTGTGCATTTAACAAGTCTACCTTTTTCGCATTTCGCAAGCAAGGAAAGTTTTCGCCTTTTTCCAAAGCAGAGGAGCGTAACATCCCGCCTTTTCTCTCCATTTTCACACTCGTGGTAAGTTTCTTATAAAAAATAAGTGTATGCCAAATACCCACTCCTAAATTCTTAAAACCATGGGCTTTAAGAAATGAGGTAGTTGTCTTCCTACACCCATTTTGTTCCTCCCTGTGTCCCTGTGCCCATAATAACAAACTTTATAAAATTTCAGTTTAGCTTCGATTTAACAATTTGGGAGGTTGGAAGGAGGGGGATAAAGAAGACTTCGATCATACCGCCTCTTGGATCACTAAATATTTGTTTTTTTGCTTCATTACTCTATTTGAAACTATGATGATTGTTTCTGTTTAGGAAGTTTTAGAGAGTTGCCTTCGTTTTAATAATTTCAGGGGTTGTAGTTGGTATAGCAAAATCTAGCAATTTTTTGTATCGTTATTTTGATGATGGTATTTTTCGCCCGATGCTTCCTTATGTTTTCGCTTTGTGTTTTCGCTTTGTGTTTTCGCTTTGTGTTTTCGTTTTGTGTTTTCGCTTTGTGTTTTCGTTTTGTGTTTTCGTTTTGTGTTTTCGTTTTGTGTTTTCGTTTTGTGT
>REGM01000061.1:339774-358140 GCA_004194415.1 Aurelia aurita
ATCTTGAATTCCGGATCTTGAATTAGGCTGTTTGGTTTTGAATCTTGAATTCCGGATCTTGAATTAGGCTGTTTCATTTTGAATCTTGAATTCTGGATCTTGAATTAGGCTGTTTCATTTTGAATCTTGAATTCTGGATCTTGAATTCGGCTGTTTTATTTTGAATATTGAATTCCGGATCTTGAATTAGGCTGTTTCATTTTGAATCTTGAATTCTGGATCTTGAATTAGGCTGTTTCATTTTGAATCTTGCATTCCGGATCTTGAATTAGGCTGTTTCATTTTGAATCTTGAACTCCGGATCTTGAATTAGGCTGTTTCATTTTGAATCTTGAATTCCGGATCTTGAATCTTGAATTAGTGAGTCCCCAAAAACGACACCCTTGCCTAGACTGGCCTAGACTAAAATTGCCAAAAACATACCCTTGGCTAGACTAGAAGTCCGAAAAAGGATACCCTTGAGGGCGGCACATCCCCAGGTACCTTTACTATGGAAGAACCCCTCCGTGCTACAGGTACTGTAGACTGTTCACAAACCTTTTAGCAAGCTGGAAAATTCGTCATTGCTCAGCCTATTTTGCCAACCCTAGGCCAGGGCCAGGGGTGGTCATATCCCAATGAGGACAGCGGTCCTAGGATGGCCCTAAATTTGGCCTTTTCCTCTGAATTATTTTCAAGCTGTCCTCAAAAAATGGCTTTTATCGATTGTGGCTTTTTCCTTCGAAGTTTACGACAATATAGTTCTCAGGCAAGATATGTAAAAAAAAACTATAGCAAATCGTTTAATGGCTTTTTTTGAAATATCTAGGACATACCTTACATCTAGCCTTAGGGTAAAAAACCTGTGAGAAGGTAAAAAATCGGTGCTGTCCAGCTATGTCCTCGAAACTTGGCTTGTTCTATGGTATCTTTCGTGAACCTTTCGTGAACGTGAAAGTTTTAATATCTTGTTTGTTTTTGAGAGGCTGGTACCCAGGGTAGTTTTATTGTCAAACCCTTTATAACTTCAAACTAATATATTTCTTGATAGAAGTAAGATAACTGAATGAAATTTTCAGATAAACCATGAATATATGGATATAGAATATGGAAAAAACTTAATGTTATTGTTTTCTAAGAAATGACGTCATTGATGACGTCATATATATATATATATTGAATTTAGGTAATAAATATAGGTTTGCAAAGTTCATTATTTTTTCAAAAAATATGTTTTTATGAGATTTTGATATTTTATCTATCAATTACAGTTAAAATAAGCATAGTATTTCTCTCGAGTGAGATTTTACAGTCAAATCTGTAATAGTACTGTTTTTGGCCTAAAACAAAGAAAAATGATGACGTCATCGAATACACAACAATTAGAGTAAAATAAATTATAAAATCGGACTTTTCACATCCAAATACATAAGATGGCCAATTACCTTTGTTCTAGCCCTTGTCAATTCAGAATTCTGAGGGGGGCTAATTTAGCCCCCTGGGCCTGAGGATGCTCAGAAAAGCCCGGTCCAGATAGGATTAAGCCCTCCGTTATGAGAAATAATATTCTTAGTATCAACATACTTTTTTATATAGAGTTGTGCCACCAGCTTTTTGACACATCATAGAATGTTCATTATTGTCCAAAGTCACACAGCAACTTCTTTGTGACTTATCAGAAAGGTGTGGTGCATCATAAGAAACCAATATGTCCTTTTATACAGTGAAGGTCTGGTGTACTTAACATAAAGATTCTCCACAAATTCTTAAAAACTCTGTAAATGCAGATAAGAATTTTTAAGGGGTTATAAAGGACTCTGCAAGAATTTCTTAAAAACACTTCTCAAGGCATCAAGTCTGGGTAAGTAGCCTGCTCATGACCAATATCAACTTCTTTTTAATCATCAAACAAAAGCTGTAATTTTCTCGCTAGTGAAATTAACCCTATCTGACCTGGGGGGGGCAGATTCCGCCCCCCCTAGTATATTTTCGTTTCCACTATGTTCGATATATGTAGAAGGCTGCTGAGATTTAGTAAGTTTAACTTTGTATCATAGAGCAATGAAACTGTAACAATTTTGACATTCTATATTTAGCACTGTCTCCATGGTTACCAAGTTGTCATCTGACATTCTGTGAAAATTAACTTTATATCTCTCTTATTCTTTTTTAATTGGTCCAATTAAGCTCAAATCTTTGATTTACATATATTTTAATCTATATTTTTCATTTCTGTACGAAAAGTTAAGTTTGATGAACTTTTAACATGCTTTCATTTTTATGACGTCATTTGACATCATAATGATTATTATGCCCTAGCAACAACAACAACAGCGCTAATTGAATAAAAATTCTAAATAATCATTGTTTATATGATGAATAACATTTGTGCCAAGTTAGGTGGTCATATCTGATATAACAACTGAAATAAAGAGGGGCGCCCCCCAGGCATTGAGTGTTTCAAAACGCCCAGGTCAGATAGGGCTAAACCAAAGAAATTCTTGAAAATTCCTGAGAAACTGCTATTTAAGTTACCACTATTGCATGATAACAAAGGGCCATTAGCAGTTTGTCAGCACAAATTCAGGATAGCGAATATGGTCATGTGTTATATGGACTTGGTGCCTTTAAAGGGTCTGTTTCAACCAGCATGCTTCGTGTGTGCCGTCTTTGTTGTTGCCATTTTAATGGCCCATGAAAATGGCGACAAAAAGGGCCAACAAAGAGATGATATGCGCCATGCATGCGGGTTGAAACAGACCCTTTAAGCCTTTAAAGTGAATCAAGGGAGCTAAGTGGAGGTCATCTATAAATAGGACACAGAAAACTCCTATGCACGCTTTCTTAATAATAAAAAAGGAGATCTTGCAAACAGATGTTGCAAATGATTGAAGCTAAAATTAGAATTCATCTCTGAGCAAGTGTTAGGAAGTCAAATATTTTGATGTTGCTTTTCTCTCCTTTCATGACTTTTCAGAGTTTCATGATTTTTCTCATTGCAGTATCATCAATTTCCTGCAGGAACGTTTTCTTCCTAAGGTAAAAGGATGAAATTGATTACTATCAAGAAGCATTAAAATTACAGACCTTGCTGGTCTACAATGTGAAAGTTTATAATATCAAATGTATGAAGATAAATCCTTCCTAATTAGTGTCATTAGATTAGGGAACAACAGATATACTAGAAGTAGGAACACAATACTGATTTGGCCTTTTGACCAATAAATACACAACACTCAATGTATGGGGTCTGGGAAAAAATTGTTGTAAGATCAAACATAGAGGAGGCTCGCCCTAATTCGACCACTTTTCATTAAACGAAGATTTGCCGCTAATTAAAAAAATTTTTGGAGAGAAATTTACCTTGAACAGGCTCCTCAACTCATGCTACGAACCTCACAGTGAGATCTGCATCATCCGTTTGCTTGTTGTCATGCTGGAACCCCACGAATATGGAGAGGTCTGGAACGCCTAACTTAGGCCCTATCGCCCGGTTTTGACCGCTGCAGAAATAATACTTTTCATACATTAAAAATTTTTCAAACCCTTTGTTAATTCACGAAAATATTTGTTCTTTCCCCAGAAGTAACATAACAAATTCTAATTTCATCGAAAATGATTTCTAAATAATGCTAATTTCACTCCCGCTTTTAACCGTCTCATCCTTGACCTCAGTCACCTCCAACCACATAATGCATCAATAGCCTAGAGAACTCACAGAGTTTCACAGGTGGACAGAAAGGGGCGCCATGAAGTCAGTTGTAGTGCTCTTCGAAAATAAGCCCTGGGTCTGACATTTTGCGTGCGATTCTTGAACTTTCTTTTGGATATGCAACCACAAGAGTTGGAGGAAACAGTCCTGAAGCCTATTGCATTTTAACCGAAAGACATATCGAGAAATGACTCAAAATAGATATGGTGTGTGGAAACATCAAAAGAAAATTGAACTGTACTTACACCTTCGTTGCAGGTAGGTCAACTTCCAAACATTATTGTAACTCTTGTGAGCAACACAAAACAGTCAAAACGAAAACATATCAAGGAGGGGACATCAGCAAACTACTTTCGCGCGTTTTTTGGAGAGACTAGGCCCAACTCCTTCAGTTTTCAAACTTTCAGGTCAGGCAGTTCCACGGGTCGGAATCCATTGGTGGTCGAATTAGGGCGAGCCTCCTCTACCTATTTTAGGGAATGGATATTGCAATGTTCTGACAATAACTTCTTTTTTCCAAAAAATACAACACCCACCCTAGCAACAAATCAAACCATAAGACTCTATCCTTAAACCCTACTAACCTTCTTTAGTAAAGGAGTCCCAGTTGACAGAATAAAAAAAGACAACAAACATATTTATTTATAAGGAACCAAAAAAAGGAGTGATGTAGGGTACTGGATGGAGTACTGGTGGGATTTATCACGCAGCGGGATATACAAACAAGCAAAAAGCGATCGAAATGACAATGGTGCAGAATGGACGAACAACGGCCACGAAAGCTTCACTTAGTTTTCGTTTGTTTTAAAAATATTTGAGGGCTGCTATTACTGGATGTTGAAATTGTCTGATAAATCCCGCCAGTACGAGAACCCTTACCCTAACTAAGAAATAGGGCCATATTCAAACTGAATCTGCATCAATCATTATACTGTTTCTTTGTGTCTATGGGGCTTATGAATTAAATTGTAATCATATTAGGCTTACCTTTGCTGGAATTTGTTTTGCTGCTCGTGCCTGTCCTCTTCAAATGATCAATCAGTTGGCCAAATCATTTCTAGGGCCTAAATGCTGAGGCCGAGGAGAGAGGGCTTCTTCATTATAGCCAAGCTGTTGTGACTAAAATTTGGCGATCATCTAATCTCAAAACATATTTCAGAGAAAACAGAACCATGTTTGTGATAACTAGTATCACAGTTTTTCCATCACTGACAAGTTTCGCTTCGTTTTCCATCGCTTTCTTTATTGTCGTCCGTGTTTGGCGGCCATTTTGTTTTGTGTGGATATTTGACTTGACGACTTGACGGTTGAAAACTCATGGTGATTCCCCTTATGTCCTTCTACAATACTGAAACATATTGTAATGTGATTGGTCAAATCTTTAACAATTCCCCTTAAGAGCCAATCAGGATTTAAGTTACTCCAGCAACCCTGGAAATCCCCTTGCTAGCAAAATCAACCAATCACAGACGCTGTTAGATCCAGTACATGACTACTGATAGTTTTATGGGTATTTATGTCTATTTGGAGTATGGTAGCGCAAAACTGATCTAATAGTGCGACGTTTTAACTTTTGCTTTGACGACATTAATGGAACTGAAAGTGGATAATGACATTGTGAAGTGGACTGCTCATTTGTGGCTGTGCTTAAGATGTCTGGTTGACAATCATTGGTCTCCTTTGGCTTATAGTCAACATAGTACCAGGCTAAGAACTCTGCAAAACACATTTTGTCAATTACTTCGAACATTCCCGATTTAAAAGCAGAGTTTGGTCTGTTAATGTATCTATCAATCATAGATGTCTTAAAGATAGCAGTGCTATCTGGTGGCAAATTCCGAAATTCTTCTTCAGACAGAAATATTCGATATCTTTTTTCCGGTAAATTACTGTTAGCAAATATGACGGCTGGACTACATTTTCTTAACCATAATTGTGGCATGATGTGGTAGACACATTCTTGGACTGAGCATTCACGTTTTGTCATGTAAGCTCTTGCAATCCTTTGCATTTGTTCTCTCTTGGGGTTGTTGAGTAAGACTGCTTCTTTAGCTGCTTGTTTCATGGCCTCTGATGTTGCATCTTCGGACTTTGAAAAATATGCACACATATATGATACAGCTTTATAATTATTAAAAACTGGTTGTATATCAATATTTGCTTCCCAGCTTTCCAATCCAACAGGAAAATAATTATTGACAAAGCACGAGTGTGGAGGACGCTGGAGATGTATTTGAAAATAATCATCATCAGACACAGACAAAGCTTCATAATAATCTTCGGATGAAATTGAAAGGCTGTGCAAAATTTCCATAATTGTTTTAGGGCTTTCATAATTTNGTTGCCGGTGGGCCAGGTGGCAGTAGCTGAAAAATAAGCAGTTTACAGAGGGTATCCACACTTTTCAAAAGAAAGATCTTGATGCTTTAAGATACTGAAAGTGGGTTTACTTTGTTCAGCGGCACAGGCCTAACTGGTCACCAACTAAATCGTTGATCCTCTTTGTTCGATTCATTTCGAAGACAGTTGCTTCGGCATGCGAAGGGATTTTGCCAAAGAGCTTGGGCTCAGAGGCAAGCTTAATAACGATGTAATACCAACGATAGATGTTACCAATACAGCAAAGGAACCAGAAGAGCTGTCTGATAGAGCAGAAGACTAGTAAGTTGGTAAAATAGGCCTAAATTTTGACACAGCATTTTTCGTAAATAATTCTATTTTCTTTTTAGTTTTCGTTTGGTAGACAGATTTTTTTTTGAATGGCGATATTTCATTACAAATTATTTCTGATTCCTATCACTTTCCTCTCAGATCAATGTAACTTAATTTAGATTTATTTGAATTTTTTATGGGAGGGCCCTTTGAAAACCAGCACTTGTGCTGAAGGGCTACCCTCCCTTTAGGTAAATATTGAAATTGAAATCAATCTGTGTTGTGTGGGTATGGGGATCTTACTATTCCCCTATCGTCCTTACTTTTTAAAAGTTGTTGTTGTTAAACAGATGTTGAGACAAAGATGCTCACCTCTCCTTTGTAAGCAACCAAATTCAATAACTGATGCCACCACAGTGTAGAAGACACTTAAAGCTTTCATTTGAGCCCTACTTTATTACTTTATCTTCACCACAAGCTGATTTACAAAAAAAATTACATTCAGCGATTTTACAAATGGGCCTAAGCGATCAACACTGCTTCCGCCACTCCTTCGCAATCACCAGAATATCAGCAAAAGTAACTTCTTCGCAGATCACCGCTCCGCCTAGCCTGCGTGCAGTCTTTCTTTTGTTTGAAAATGAACGAACGGAAAATATTTCCCGAAAATATTTGCCCATTTTCTGGCGATCTTTTAAGAATTTGCCGATATTCTGGCGTCGCTGCGGGGCAGCAGTTTCTCAAAGACGTGGTCTATTTTCTGGGAACTACGGAGGAGCGTTACTCTGAAGAATTTGCCCATATTCTGGCGATCTTTTAAGAATTTGCCGATATTATGGCGTCGCTGCGGGGCAGCAGTTTCTCAAAGACTGTCTATTTTTTGGGAACTACGGCGGAGCGGTGATCTGCGAAGAAGTCACTTTTGCCCATATTCTGGTGATTGCGAAGGAGCGGCAGAAGCAGTATATCGGGCCTATTTGTAAAATCCACTGTGGTAAAATCGCTGAATGTAAGTTTTTTTGTAAATCAGCTTGTGGTGAAGATAAAGTAATAAAGTAGGGCTCAAATGAAAGCTTTAAGTGTCTTCGACACCGTGGTGGCATCAGTTATTGAATTTGGTTGCTTACAAAGGAGAGGTGAGCATCTTTGTCTCTGCTCTGACTGTTGCCTATATTCTGTTGTCTATATTCTGGCGAGCGCTCTGACCATGGATGAAAAAAACTGGGTCGAAATTTTCATTGCATAAGGCCTTTAAACTTTGATGTATTGATTTTACCTATATTTGCCAATGAAATAGATTTGTTGCTCAAAGTTACCCAAATTTGTTGACCGGTCAATGACAGACAGTCTCAATTTTCTGATACATCTCAATTCTTTAAAATTCCCAAACAATAAGTTTGTTGTTGTTTTTATTTGATATTTCAGGAAAGTAATATTTTAAAAGGCTAGAATTAATTGTTTTTACCTGGCATCATTGATTTGAGGTAGAAGGCCACTATTAGAGCAAATTTTTTTTGAAAAAAATATTTGTCAATAAATCCGTATATACATGTCTAGAGAACCATATTATGAAGTATCCAGGCATGAAATCAACTGATGGATTAGTAAAAATTACTTCTTTTTGGTAAGTGGTCAGTATTTTTACCCTTAGCAACGCCATAACAACACATTTTTTCCTGAAATCTCACAAAAAAAAACCCCAAAAACATACCCAGAAAAACCCCCCAAAAAAAGCAACGTTTTTTGCCTCGTATTCAAGAGNTATTTCAGGAAGTAATATTTTAAAAGGCTAGAATTAATTGTTTTTACCTGGCATCATTGATTTGAGGTAGAAGGCCACTATTAGAGCAAATTTTTTTTGAAAAAAATATTTGTCAATAAATCCGTATATACATGTCTAGAGAACCATATTATGAAGTATCCAGGCATGAAATCAACTGATGGATTAGTAAAAATTACTTCTTTTTGGTAAGTGGTCAGTATTTTTACCCTTAGCAACGCCATAACAACACATTTTTTCCTGAAATCTCACAAAAAAAAACCCCAAAAACATACCCAGAAAACCCCCCCAAAAAAAGCAACGTTTTTTGCCTCGTATTCAAGAGAAAGCTGGAATGAGGCCATAGGCCATGGCAACATCGGCCAGCCTTCAGACGTTGCATGACAATTGGCCTCACAAAACTTACAGTCACAGAAATACTAAAGTCCATATTCAAGAATTGCACTATGTTTTGGTGCTGATAAGTCATCATCTGCTGCTTTTCAAGAATAGGTTATGCCTAGAAGTAAAGGAAGAAGAAAGAAGCGAGTGCTTTGTGGCAATCAGTGTTGCCACACTGCTTAGGCCCACTCAATCAATCAATTTAGACCCACTGTTGTGTTGCTGAAAATGTAAGTGCACGTCGAAGAAGAGGGCAAGGAAGGCATACAGTGGACAAGGAAGCATGCAAAAGTGCTAAAAAGCTCAGCATCGACCAGCATTCGACTGGTATTGATGATAAGAGCTACTACATTCTCACTGATTACAAAATCTTGAATAGGTCTAGCCTAGGCATAAAAATAACAAAACATTCATAAGAAGTAAACAAGATTTTAGCTGCAGCTGGAAGCTTTCATTGCAAATCATGTGAATGGTCTGAAAAGGCTTTAAAAGTTGGAAGAAAGTCCTGGAAGGACTTTGTAAAGTTGCTGAAGCAATTGGTTTGAACTGCGGGCAATTTATGGTTAGAGGAACGATTAAGGAAATTCATGATTAGCGGAACGATTAAGACAGATAGTGAAAGAATTGCAAATATTACAAGAAAGTCAACAGAAATAGGAAAGAAAAAACTTGAGAGCAATAATAAAAGGTCATGATGACACAGGAAAAAAGGTAAAGGAGGGGATTCATATGCTGCAGGACAGTTCTAGACGATTGTGGAATGTTACATTTATCCAACAAAACTTTGAAGTTGTTTTTCTCAGTTTGTGATTTTTGATACCCAGCAAATTTTAAAACATGGTTCCTCCATCTATGATGCTCTGACAGGCCTGAAACTTGGTCTGTAAGTCAGATATATGTTCATTTAGGTATTGAAGTAAAATGACTGCCACCAAGTTTTTAAAACAGTTATTTTACCGTAGACTGCTTATTTTGCTACCAAATAAACTCATTTTACTTCAATACCTAAGTCCCATGCTTGAAATAATGCACACAAAATTTGAGATCAATATCTCAATCCATGACAAATATATGCTGTTTTAAATTATTTAGGCATGCCCGCAAATTTCAAGACCACGCCCAACAATTTTCAAAATTTATTACTATTGTTTTGAAACTTGCGAAATTTTCAAAAACACTAAACTTTGTAAAAAAGTCATGCCTCAGCTTTCTAAAACCGCATTCTTTACTATATTCCCTAAAACAAAGGAATTCTTACGGGATGGCCAATCACAGAACTGGATATTGTAAAACACTGCTTAAAAATGGTAAAAAGATGATTAAAATTTGATGACCTCCCATTTTTGTGCCAGTTGTTCAATTTTATCAACCTAATGCTCAAATAGTAACTACATTATCATGCTTTTAGAAAATGTTTTGGTTGTTTTGCTAGGATAAGCACGTGGAGAAATATTTGAATTTAAAACTGGGAAGCTTTTTTGGGACACCCTGTAGGTAAAGCAATGCATCAAACTTTAAGTATAAGCTTATGGATTACCAAAATCGATACCATAAATCTGTAAGACTCAAGTCGCCACCACAGAGGTGCTTTGCAAGTGGCCCGATTTTTGTGATACACCCGGTATATAAGTAAGGGGTGACAGGACTCCTAATGTATCTATAGGAGTCCTGTCACCCCTGGGCATATTACAGATAAATGCCATGAATTTTTAGAGCCAGGAGGTGCCCCACGCACTCCTATTTTCTATCTCCTACCAAAAATTCTTAAACCAACAGTAAACAATCTCACACCTGGCAGACCTATAGTTTCAGGCTGTGGGTCACCTACCGAGAAATTACCACAATTTCTAGACTACTATCTCAAGCCTATTGTGAAAACACTACCGTCCTTTATCAAGGACAGTAATCACTTTTTACAAATCATATTCCAAAATAAACATGTGATTAAAAAGGTGTTATTATGGCAACTCTAGATGTAAAATCCTTATACACCAACATTCCTCAAAATGAGGGCATACAATACTGCTTGGAAGCCATGAAAGACTTTTATAGTACAAAATTACCCATACCAATCCAATATCTCAAACAANTATTAAACGTCCCAAAATTCTCTCATTTTGCAGACGATGTTATGTTTGCGTTTACACTGTAAATTACAGTATTTCACAATGATTAATTAATGGATTAACATGTCATTGCAAAGCCATATTGGCTTGCATAACTTGTGATAAACACAACAACGAAAATAACGAACCTTGTTTAATCCCCTTTGAGAAGAAAATTGCTTTCGACACGTTATTTAGAGCGGCAAATAAATGAAATATCTGATGGATGGAAATTGCGATCTTTCATGATTCATTCATGATTCACTCATGTGCGTCAGAATGTTTCACAATCCAGTTTCTTTCGTCGGAGCTTCTTCGAATTGCAAGGGTTCAGTACGCAGTCTGTACGTCACTTGCTTCCTTCGTTCATCTGTGTAAACCACCTGACGTCACAGAGGTCTGGTACCAAGCGTCCTGACTGCGCTCAATCGCCGCCATGATTTGAATGAAAATTCGCTTTTCGATGCTCGTTTTCAAGAAAACTACGAGGAATATGAAACTGAAACCAAAAAAAATGAAATCTACGATATCGATTTGCTCAAAATGTATGAAAAAAAATTTAGATTCATTTACACTTTAAGAAACTTTGAAAACAGTGTTTCTTGTTTGTGCCATGAGATTATTAAACGAAACATTGTAAAATTTCACATACGAAATCAATTTTATTTTTAGTTTTCTTTCTATAAACCTTTACAGTTTTTAGTTTTCTTTGCACACTTATAATTTTATGCAACATGTAAATTATGATTAAACATTACACTTCCTCTTCACTTGAATGTGAATGATATCCAGTTATCTCTTCCTTGTTTGGCAGAAATGTGGTTCATATTTGATGATACGCACATGCAGGCAATGGGATTCTCTTTTTGTTCCCAAGGTAGCCATGTGCTAACCGTGCAAATTCCCTATAAGATTTGCTGTGTACGTCCCTAAAATAGCAAAACAATTCTGTGAGACATATGGGGATAAGCATTTCACTGCTTGTAATGCTTGTACCAAATCTTTAATTTTCAGGGCCAACCATGTCAAATTATTTACAAGATTTCTCATATGATATTTCGTATATCCAAATTTTCTTGTTCAAATTCTGCCTATTTTCTAGTTTGGGGGTCCAAAACCCCAAGCCCCTTGATTTTAACTGTGAATTTACCCTATGTAATCTTGAAAGAACCGCTTATAAGAAACTCAGACTCTCAGATTGCCAAAACAGTCAGAAACTCCAGCATGTTTTCTTTATTCTCACTTGTTTCCAGTATCACATTACTCGGAAAGTACTTGAGTAATGTCTGAAAATAAGAAAGGCTTCAAAATACATTGTTAAAAATCTGATAATTTTACGAAACTTTCAGTACTGGCCTAAATTCTTAGTTTCTTATATAAAAAATATGTGTGATCCATGATCCTGCTTGGTATCAATGATATTTCTAATCAGACCCAACCACAAGTAATCCAAATCAGGTCAAGGGTGCTTACTGATTCTCTGTTCCAGTTTGACAATATTTTCTTTTATGCTTTCTTGATTTGAATTTAGCAGCGCAATGAAGAAGAGGCCATTTAGACAGGCATATTGGCTCAAATCCAGGATGCTCTGTTATGCACTCTAAAACTTTCCCCTGCACATGTACATCTTCTAGTACCCTTTTGCTTTGAAGGGACTCCAAACAACCATCAATCTTCTTACAACATTGGAATTCTTCAGCTGCAACCAACATGTCAGCACTGCATTTTCCACATTTGCACCTATAAATAAAATACAATAAATACCCACTATTAGCAGGCCTAAGTAAACACAGAGAATTTGGCTATGCAAATATAAATACAAACATTTTCCAATTCCAAATGAAATAATCGGGGGGAAAAGTAATACATAGGATCATATCAGTCACAATATATGGAATGACTAATGCATCCAAAAGGGTTAGCATCTTTTCAAGTTGTATGATCCATACATTTTAATTNCTTTCCCCTGCACATGTACATCTTCTAGTACCCTTTTGCTTTGAAGGGACTCCAAACAACCATCAATCTTCTTACAACATTGGAATTCTTCAGCTGCAACCAACATGTCAGCACTGCATTTTCCACATTTGCACCTATAAATAAAATACAATAAATACCCACTATTAGCAGGCCTAAGTAAACACAGAGAATTTGGCTATGCAAATATAAATACAAACATTTTCCAATTCCAAATGAAATAATCGGGGGGAAAAGTAATACATAGGATCATATCAGTCACAATATATGGAATGACTAATGCATCCAAAAGGGTTAGCATCTTTTCAAGTTGTATGATCCATACATTTTAATTTTGAACCATGTTAAAAAAGTGGAAAATTTACAAGTGATGGTTGAATGAATAAAACTCTTGTGCATTTTTCCCAGAACTCTCATATCAACTTATCGAAAAAGATTTTTGATTTTCTTTGGCTAGAAAAAAAATTGGCTAATCTTTTTTGTTTCTTGGGCATGTCAAAGCATCCTTATGTCCTTTCATTGGTGCTTTGCACAGCCGGCAGTGAGGTTGGGTTTTTGCACCAGTTGCTGGGGTCTCTGAATCCAATTGTTCTACTGAAAAGAGAGCAAGCAAATGAGTATAAAATATAAGACAACTGAGGCAACATTTGATTTGGTAATGTATTATTCTTCAAGTCTAATCAAGTTTCAGATTTCCATTTTACTACTGTTGGCACGACAGTAAAACCCTGCGTTTAAGAACCTAGTGGATTAAGAACCTGGAGGCTGAAATTGTGCAATTGGACTACCATTTTATAAGAACCAATCCATTGTATTCATTGTTTGAGAACCCAGGCTGACTTGCAAAATTGTAGGTTCTTATACGTGGGTTTTTACTGTATATTCTCGTAGAAAATCTTTTGTAGTTTTGCATTGCATTCTTCATGGCATACACTGTGAACCCTTTGCTAACGCCAGACTTTTATTCAATTCAATATTGTCGCATCTATTCATACTGGAAACGTACTGCTTCATTTGGTTTGGACCTTAAAAAAAATAACAACTTAGTACAGTATACTGGCAAGTAATACCCATACTGTATGTTACTGAGATATTTGATAATGAATGGAGCTTGCAAACAATTTTGCAGTTGTCCAACTATCTGCTCTTTACATGGCTTATAAAGTTCACCTGATGTTGCAGGTGGAACATAAACAACATAAATTGCTTTCCTTGCTTCCATTTTCTTAATTGCATCAGCCTTAGACTGCTTCTCAAACATCGTATTCATTGGTGGAGGAGTCATTTTTTTAAGTTCTTCCATTGCATCTGGTAAGCCTGTATTGGAGCAGACTGCTCTGAGAAATGTGTCGTACAGCTCGTCCACATAGCATAAAATTAGGAAATAAGATTTGTTTCAAACCCAGCTCTGTAAAAAATTATTGTTTCATCCCTCTGATATTATCTGACATTTCCTACTTCAATGAGTTTAGGACAAAAATCTTTCAGTATGGCTGGCATTCAATTCATGAGTCATATAATTATATATATGTATATATATGTATTATATATATATGTATTTCAACCATCAAGAAACACAAACACACACAACTATTCAAAAAACGAGGTAAGCCCTCAACCAAGAAACTTGGAAGGGGGCATGCAAGATCTTCTTACCACCACAATGCAAGCTTTCGAGCTTTTACGAAACAACTTCGAAAGACTCATAGACTTAAAGATGACCCAGATGGACGAATAATTAATTTGAGCAAAAATAAATTTCCTGTAGATATATTTAAATTATTAAGTAAAGGCCTCAACTTCTGCCCCCGCCCACCACATTTTGATAAACACACATTAGAAAACGACTTAAAATCATTTTTTAGAAGAATAAGATTAAGAGCCTATTTTGGAATATCTAAGTATGAACCAACCATTTTACAATCACTCAAAGAAAGAAATACTTCATTTACGCCAAATAACATAGATGCAACCATCCAAACGTTTGAAATTGCAGTCAAAGAAGACATTAAAAACCATGAAAAACGAAATTTACCATATGATAACCTGACAAAAAAGCAACGTGAAGCCCTTAAGACACTCACAGACAGAGACGACTTAGTCATAACTAGAGCCGATAAAGGTGGAGCAATAGTTATCTGGGGTATCGAAGAGTACCTCATAGAAGCCAATAGCCAATTAAACAACACAGAATTTTACCAAGAACTCTCATTTGACCCCTTCGAAGATTACCAGAAAATAATAATAAACTCACTTAATGAAATGCTTTCAAATAATGCTATAGACAAAGAGACATCTGATATACTAAAACCAATTAATGTTAAACCTGCTCGCTTCTATTTACTTCCAAAGATACACAAAAAGAACAACCCCGGAAGGCCNAGTTCGGTTGATTAACTTGGTCAGAGCTAAAAAACATTCTCCTCAAAAGACTTTAAGGTGTTAGTAAATCTTTACAAAACAAACCTGTGAAATTTATTACAAGTGGTAAAAATCATATTATGTAAAAATGCATACAGTCATTTCCATGTTCGTTGCATACTTTAAACACTTGTAGAGAAATTGAGTTTATCTTTTCAGTTAAGTTGTATGCAATAGTCAATTGGCAAGCATTGGAAAGATCTAGATTGCAAGATATTTGAAAGATTTAGATTGCAATGCAACTGATACAACAATGACATTGACTGCAGCATTTTTTACATTTCTTCTTAACGTCATTATGATTTAACTCTACTTTTTCGAAAATCTTTCAAACCGTCGGAGATTGTATGCCTTAAACCGACTAACTACGTTGTCTTTAAAAAAGGTTGCCCAATAAGCCATCGCAATAAACGATGTTCTACTTGTAACAGAACAAGATTTTCTTTCCGCATCTGCACCATCCTAGTCCTTGCTGGTGATACTACACGCTTCATCCTGCTGAAAACCCTTTCGCAATGAACACTAGTAAGCGGTGTCATAACTGCAAGTTCTAACAAAATCATTGCTTGTGGAAGAGCCTCTTCCAGATCAGCACTCTTAATCACTGACAAAAGATCTTGTACAGTGGCTGTTCCTTCCCTTACTGCGTCAAGTTCCACATCAGCATCATCTTTTACTTCAAATTCGTCGTGATCTTCGATATTTGCTTCTGCTTGACTTTCACCTTCTGTGTCTGCTTCAACCTCAACCATACTTTCACATAACTTTCTACGCCTCTCCCTTTTTTTGGCTACCAAAGCATCCCGTTCACGAACAAGCTTTTGCAAAAGGAGGGAAATCTCATTGCTGTTGTACAGGACGTTCAGGTTATACTCTGTTGCCGTAACATCTGAAACTGCAAAGGGGTAAAGCCTGCGTACTGCTTCGATCAATGCTCGTTGTTCTCTTGCAGTGGCTCTTTCGTTCCTCAAATTTAGTAGGGTGGATCAAGTTCATCCATTCGAATCAGGAAAGATTTGCAAAACGCCATGACAGCTGCTCTGAAAACTTGGCGGTAATATCTCTGCCTAGAGTTGCCAGCGATTCCTTCCAACTCTCGTGGGTTCCATCTTTCTCCTGCTCCATGCCTCTCCATCCTCCCCTTGCGCGTACCACTGGAAAAGCTGGATCTGCTTGTAAGGTGTCCTCCCAGACTCCCGCAAAATCGAAACTCCCTAAGAATCGTTTGAAATCATCCAACATCGAGCTCAGTTGAATTGCATCTAACGTTGGCTTCTGCATCACAGTCATTATTGGCGTACAATGCTCAAATATTTGCCTGCAAAGCTTCAGCAAGAACACAAATTCAACTTGCTGCATCTGGATACCAAGACCACTCGCCAAAGTTTGGGTCTCTGCCTTCTCGTTTCTGCTATTAGAAAGCTCGTACAGAACGGTTCCAATAGTTTCGTAGCAAGAATCGATGACACCAATTGCAGTATCACGGGAAAGCCAGCGGGTGTCGCCTGGCTTAGGCAGGTTAAAGCCAAGATGCCTGGTCCGTTTTGGACTGCTTCTGAAGAAGCTGATAAGTTTGTCAGTTGTTCCAAAGAATTTTTCAACCTGGGGAATCTTACTGGCGGACCGGGAGGCATACAGAGACATCCTGTGAGCCACGCAGTGGTTGTAGTATGCAGCTGGAAAATGACCCTGTATTTGCCGCTGAACTCCATTCAACTCCCCGCTCATTGTAGCAGCTCCATCATAGGACTGACCAATTAGCCTCTCTCCACTCGTTTCTGGTACTACCTTGTATTTTTGCAGTGTCTGCAATAAAATGTCTCTTTTTCTCTAGATCTAGATCTTTCGCTAGATCTCTTTTTCTTGTTGTTGTCATGGCGGACAGACGTATTTTCGACTGCTCGTGATACTGCCGTTTTTTGCAGAGGGAAACTATGAATCGATGAGAAGTATTATAATGTGGTACTGATAAACTTGTTTTTGTCACACTGGTCTGTTTAAATGTGATATTTGATGCTGGATTATGACATCTGAAAGGAAAACAAAATTGAGGCAGCGTGAGGAGAAGCACGAGGAGGACACTGGCCTAGTCAATGTCGAAGAAGATGACGAGGCGCAAAGTGAAAATGATTCCGAAATGTGGCTCATACAAATTGAAAAAGTTCTTGACGCAAAACTCGAAGTATTGAAGGAAGGTTTGGCAACCAAGGAGTGCATCTCAAACCTTCGGGAAACGATACTGCAGCAAGCAGAAATAATTGATAAGCTCGAGGCGAGAATTGTCCTGCTGGAAAGTTATGCAAAACAAATAGAGAAAACGAGCGTGAAGTAAAACACCTCTCAAAAGACCATCTTGAACATGATATTAAAATTGAACAGTTGGAGAGAAAAGTTGATGATTCAAGATTTGAGTGGTATTGCAACATTGACTAGGGGGGAGGGGGGAGAGCAGGGGCGAAAAACCTAATATTTTGGGGTGGCTCAACCATTTTGTAAGTGATTGTAGGTCTCTTTTCAAAATTGTGTTACATGTTGTTATTTAAGAATATCAGGCTAAAGCTTCTTACTATTCTATACTATTTCTATCTCAGAATATTGAGACAGAGGTCAAGCTTACATATTCTCATTAAAAATTGCGTATTTACCACATGTTTGGTACCCAGAACGAATGGCATGAAATATTGTATCAGCATATCCTGCCTGCATTGTACCATAATGTCATAGTATCGTAGCATTGAGTCACATTATTTTTTGGCAAATTTCATTGATATTCCTTCATTCATTCACCAATAATGCATTTATAGTGATACAAGTGATAACAATCGGAATAACAGAATAACCAGATAAAAGACCAGACCCCAGAGGAGTACCAATTCCTTTCCATGAGTTTGCAATGGCAGCACAGAAGTTTCGATCTAAAAGGATCAAAAGAATATGAGACCATGACAGTCATCGCTGGGCCAGGTCTATAACGCGAACCACGCGAACCACGCAGACCTTCTTCAGAGACATGACTTCCAGGTCCGCGTTATGGAATTCTATCAAGACATAGGATTCTTGGAAACATCACTATAGCAATAGCCTATAGGTTACTGTGGATATCTTTTCCCTTTTAGTTTGTGCTGCAATTTTAGGCGCAATGGCTACGAACGGGAAGATGCTTTTAATCAAACGTTATCGGAACATGGACCTCTATAAAGCAATGAATGTCCAATTAGCATACCCAAGATTACACAATTTGTAAGGACACCTACCCCACACCCATCCCTACACCATACCATTTATTCACCTACTCTATACTTCTAAATACATAGTTTTACATTAAAATTAACTAAATAAAAATTCAAAACAAACAATCA
>REGM01000061.1:364893-389056 GCA_004194415.1 Aurelia aurita
ACCTTGCTGGTGATACTACACGCTTCATCCTGCTGAAAACCCTTTCGCAATGAACACTAGTAAGCGGTGTCGTAACTGCAAGTTCTAACAAAATCATTGCTTGTGGGAGAGCCTCTTCCAGATCAGCACTCTTAATCACTGACAAAAGATCTTGTACAGTTGCTGTTCCTTCCCTTACTGCGTCAAGTTCCACATCAGCATCATCTTCTACTTCAAATTCATCGTGATCTTCGATATTTGCTTCTGCTTGATTTTCACCTTCTGTGTCTGCTTCGACCTCAACCATACTTTCACGTAACTTTCTACGCCTCTCCCTTTTCTTGGCTACCAAAGCATCCCGTTCACGAACAAGCTTCTGCAAAAGGAGGGAAATCTCATTGCTGTTGTACAGGACGTTCAGGTTATACTCTGTTGCCGTAACATCTGAAACTGCAAAGGGGTAAAGCCTGCGTACTGCTTCGATCAATGCTCGTTGTTCTCTTGCAGTGGCTCTCTTTCGTTCCTCAAATTTAGTAGGGTGGATCAAGTTCATCCATTCGAATCGGGAAAGATTTGCAAAACGCCATGACAGCTGCTCTGAAAACTTGGCGGTAATATCTCTGCCTAGATTTGTCAGCGATTTCTTCCAACTCTCGTGGGTTCCATCTTTCTCCTGCTCCATGCCTCTCCATCCTCCCCTTGCGCGTACCACTGGAAAAGCTGGATCTGCTTGTAAGGTGTCCTCCCAAACTCGCGTAAAATCGAAACTCCCTAAGAATCGTTTGAAATCATCCAACATCGAGCTCAGTTGAATTGCATCTAACGTTGGCTTCTGCATCACAGTCATTATTGGCGTACAATGCTCAAATATTTGCCTGTAAAGCTTCAGCAAGAACACGAATTCAACTTGCTGCATCTGGATACCAAGACCCCTCGCCGAAGTTTGGGTCTCTGCCTTCTCGTTTCTGCTATTAGAAAGCTCGTACAGAACGGTTCCAATAGTTTCGTAGCAAGAATCGATGACACCAATTGCAGTATCAAGGGAAAGCCAGCGGGTGTCGCCTGGCTTAGGCAGGTTAAATCCAAGATGCCTCGTCCGTTTTGGACTGCTTCTGAAGAAGCTGATAAGTTTGTCAGTTGTTCCAAAGAATTTTGCAACCTGGGGAATCTTACTGGCGGACCGGGAGGCACACAGAGACATCTTGTGAGCCACGCAGTGGTTGTAGTATGCAGCTGGAAAATGACCCTGTATTTGCCGCTGAACTCCATTCAACTCCCCGCTCATTGTAGCAGCTCCACCATAGGACTGACCAATTAGCCTCTCTCCACTCGTTTCTGGTACTACCTTGTATTTTTGCAGTGTCTGCAATAAAATGTCAGTTAGTCCATTAGCTGATTGGTCATCCGATGCATCAATAAGTCCCAAAATGTGCTCTTCAACTTCACCATTATTAATGAGCCGCACTGAAACTGCTGACTGTTCAACGTTGCTCGTATCACTGGTATCGTCCATCATGACCGACACAAATCTTGAGTTGTCCATTCGTTTTTGGATCTCCTGGCGAACTTCCTCGGTGATACATTCGATCAGTTCGTTTTGCGGCTCATGGGACGTGTATGTGATTCGATCTTTGTCCAGGAAAGATCGCAAGTCGTGGCTGTAATTTCCGAGAAGCTCCACGAGTTCTAGGAAATTCCCTCGGTTTGATGACAATTTATTTGTTTATAAAATGTCCACGAAAAGCAAGCCCTTGTGCTGATAAAAAGACGGCAGCATCAATGTGATGGTGAAGCATCTTGGTATCGAGATGCATTGTGGTTATGCCTGGTGACTTCTCTTTGCCTTGCTTCATCAAGTGCACAAGCAACATCGGTATTCCCTAGAAGTTTATAGGCGGTATGATACATGATGTGCTTCTTTGATGCTTGATGGCTGCCAGCACGATTTGAAAGATTTGACCCTGCAGAATTGTAACCAGTCCTTTGCACAAATGACGCCTTCATATAGAAATATGATAGAAAACACACATGAGCATATAAATTTTTATAAAAGGGACGATTTTGTTCATTGTATGATGTTACAAAAAAATTATTTGCTATGATAAAAATTCTTACGTTAGTATTATCTATGTAAGCACATGGCCCCTTGAAAATATACCATTAGTTGAAGGTTAATCTAAATCAATGGAATCAAATTTACTAAAAAGGAAAGTTAAGTATCGCAATGTTAATTTAATTGAAATTACATGCTACTTCAAACATGGAGTTTGCAAAAAAACAGTAAAATTCTCGTGCTTGGGAAGCCCAGTTAAAACTGTAAGTAAAACGCTTCAGGTGAACAGGAGGAATAGGAAGGGATGAAGCCGCGAGGGTTACCGTTATCATCAGAGATCATATTGCAATCAAAACTCGCGCCGCCTTCCGGAAAGCCACCAAAAAGGCAAGGTATTGAGATTTCGACTTGAATATCACGGCCCCTAAGAGGGACCTAATCTTCTCAAAAAGCGTTCGTATCTGCATTTTGAAGCTCACCACTACATTTTTTAGTAACATTCAAAATTTTAAGCAGTAAATCTAATAGAATTTGAAAGTCTTTTCTTTTAAGATGTTAGAAACTCGAATAATCATGGACCCCTTTGTAGCCTATGACTATAATCACGATAATGCACTCGCAAATGACTACTGCAAGGTTAAAAAACACTATCAATGGTATTAAAACTAACAATTAAATAACTAACTTACCGTTGATATATCCCCCATAACTAAACAAGGCCAGCAAAAGAACGTGTTCTTTCCTTCTTCAGTTTCTCCTCCGCATATCCACGGAGTACCCTCGTATACAGACTGGCTCGTCCTTCCCTTATATTTTATTCTCGGGCAAGGTCTTCCATCTTCCATCTCAACACTGCTTTTCGTTTACCAAGGCTGTCTCCTTGATGATGCTATATGGCCTGAGATCAGTATGTTTTACCAGTACGAAATCATTGAACAATATACCAGCCATTACAAGGGATAGCCCATCTATCAAGATCTTTAGATCTAAAACAAAAACTAATTTCTTTGATACTCAATATTAGATGGGTGCTGTCATATGTGAGCTCTTCCAGGATGGGTCAGGGGGTTTTTTTTTAGGGTGGTGGTGGGGCTGCCATTTTTCCATGAGAGAATTTTACTGCAGGGGTGGCCGCCTTGCCGGTGTTCCTGGGGTCTCTTTGCTCTGTTCCATCTGGCCTGCGGTGTATGCAAACAAAATGTTACAACTCTTCTTTAATGATTAAGGTTATAATGGCTTCATTAAAGACTGCTTTCTTTGCAGTGAAAAAGTATTTTCTCTGTTTAAAAATGGCTTTTCATAATATGATTTTACATACCGGGTGTCCCAAAAAAAGGTAACAGATTTTATCGGGACTAGCCATAAGAATTTAGGTTAAATCAGTCCCTAATAATTTGTTAAGTACTCCTCGATAGTTAACTTGAAGATAAATACCTTGTTTGTTGATATTGGTGCTTCGAGAGTTGGAATATTAATCCTGAAAGTCCAAATTTACCTCCACCTCCAAACCAGAGCTTTTGGGTTTTGGCCTGCAAATGGTAAAACATATTAATAATGTTTTGGTTTTCCACATTTCCAAAAGTTGTGAAATTCTATAGTAACTGTACCACACTCACTTGAAATAAATTAGATACTATTTTCCAAAGCATTACTATGGTCATACAAATGCCTACATGCAGAATTAGTGGTGACAAAATTTAAAGCGGCTGTACACGATTTTCATAAACAAAGATTAAGATCAGCTAGCCAATATCATAAACTCAATGAAAAATTCCTCTCTTGATTGGCATGTGGCATATAATTTCTTCAGCCTCAGTGGCCTTTTGTGTGTTTAGGCAAAACCAAAACACATTTGAAAGTTTTGGCGCAGAATCCAGCTATAACTCTAAAACTGTTGATACTATGAAAAATCTGACCGCACTGGCTAATTCTGCGGAGTTCAAACATATAAAAAGCATCTTCATTTGCAATGTATCTGCATCTATTTGCCTGCATTTCGGAGAAGGTCATCGATTCTTGGAAGTTTAGCTTGTACAGCCTTTTTAACTGGAAGAGAGATGAACCAAACCATCTTCTGATTATACGATGAAAACTAGAATCAACATCCAAGTTCCAACCGTTAAATGAAGAAGTTGAATATTTGAAATGTTTTCTGTTGCCATGCATTCCTAAATTTCAAGTCTGTATTCATGCAATTGTGCCATTCGCAAAAAAAATTTTCATCCAATTGACATCGCAAATGCAGTCCACAACCAACAACCATGCTCCAAGCACTGTTTGCTTATTCCAGACTTGTTGAACCTGGATAACAGAGAAGCTCATCAGTTTCTAAGGCAAAACAACTGCATCTATATCTAACAGTCTAAAAGGCTACAGGCAAACTTTGGTCTTGTAAGATAAACATTCACAATTAGAGATAAACAGTAAGGATACCTTGAAGTAACATGCAATCTGAAGTTCGCTTTTCTCTCTTATTTTGGTTGCTAAAGATTCAGTAAGTTTGTCAGAACTCACAGGTACAGCAAGCATCAAATGGTTATCATCAGACCTCATATCACCAAACAAGACCAAACCAACAAACAGGGCCCAGCACATAATAACATGAAATAAGAACAAATATTGTATTCAGAAACAAATTCATACCATGCAACAGCTTTTTAATATTCTTCCTGACGTCTTTTAAGCTGAATATCTCCCAATAAGCCATAATCGATGTTTTCTTCCTGCCATCAACGCCTTCTAGCCATCAGCCATGGATGGGCAACATGACATGGGCCTAATAAAGTCATCATCGTCACCATCGGGGCGGCAATTAAACTGGCAGCAGAACTCCATTGCACTTCTTCTGTGTCATCTCGTAGTCACCTGTAGCAGCTAAGGCGATTGTTACCAAATTTCTATCTCAAATCGCATTTAAACTTGCAATAATCTTCACTTTTTTATGCGACAAAATATGAACACAGCCTTTCTCCCGCACGCTCATTCACTGTGTGTGACTCGAAGGTATTGAATTGAATGAAATGTTGGGTAAATCAGACTATGTGACTCGTCCCAGGCTCTTTTCGCAAGTAAAAACACCCAAAAAAGTGGCAGTTCCCGGTAAAAAATATTGACGTCAATCGATTCAGCGATGTTTATTCTATCAGTAAACTTCTTCAAACAATTTTCACTAGTAGACTTCAGTGGCACTTTAACGTTTTAGAATCCAACACTAATTGAGGGATGGCTTCTAACTACAAGTTTTATTTAGAGTCAAGCAAGAATTTGGCAGAGACAATTGCAATTGGGGACATACTTGAGTGCGAGATAGATTCCAACAACCCACATGACCAATATTCAATCATGGTCAGAACTTTCAGAGACAAAACCATTGGACATGTTCCAGTTGAGCTCTCAGAAATATTTCGGGAATTTTTGTCCAACTATGGGGAAATTGAGGCAGAATGCATCGGACATAGATATAATGCTGGAGGAGGTAAAGGTCTTGAATTCCTTGTGGACTACAAGTTCTTTGGAAATAAACAATATCTCAAACAGGTTTACTTGAGGTTGAGAGAGCTTGACTGTATTAAAACCAATAAATGGAACATTACCAAAATAATGGAATGAGACATTGCTTTTTTCAGACCTGTTCTGTAAAGTAAATTCATATATACATATAGTACAGGGTTTTAATTCAATGAGCAGTTTCAGAGGAAAAGGTCCTCATGATCAAAACGATATTCCCACTTTGCTCAAAACACAGGGAATGCCTGATAAGTGTTCGCTCAATTTTGAATTTAATAGTCAGTAAGCATTATCGCTGATATTACCTCTCTTGATAGAAATAAGTTCATCAAATCATGAGCTATTAAGGAGCAGATGGTTTCAATTTACTATGGGTAGGTATGGCATGACTTTGAAGCTCTTTAATTACTCTTTGGGGCTCTGCTGGTGGGTTTCCTCAATTTTTAAAGCACCATCAATAATTTATTCGACAGTTAACAGGCTTCAAAAATATTTTTTTGATGTTGGTAGGTTTTTATGCTATGAGACACCATTTGCTCTCAAGCTGCTCCTTTGTTGGTTGTTTGAGCTAGAAAACAATGGGTGACACTCTTGCGTATGCTAACAGGCACGGTATGGTTCGTAGTTGGTAATACTTTCATAATTTCAGAATATTCTCTTCCATTTTTGGTCACTAAGATGCTCATAGACTGCTTATTTCTTGCTGAAACGGCTTTTGCTTTTCGAGGTTTTCAGAGTAAACCATGGTACTATGCGAAGTATTGAAATAGGTCACACTTCCCCTATTTGAGAAGGAGCACGTTGTGAGCAAAATGCTAAAATGACTCATATGTCACAAAGTACTCTAAAATCATATTCCTGCCTAGTTTTATACGGCTCAATATATCAAAATATACACTTGAGTATAATTGCATGCCAATTTTAATGTAGGATACTTCCAACCATTGATAGGTACTCATAACGGGCTACAGCAAATATCCTTAAAATTGAAACTTCTAACTTCCAAAGATATGTGGAAGAAGTTAAGGTCTAAAAATGATACTTCTATAAGTTACGGTCTAACTATAAAAGATACTACTTCTAACTATGAATAGGTGATACGTCTAACCATCAACGATACTTCCAACCATGCTGGGCATGTAGGTAAGGGGATATTGGTCCTATGTTTATCCCAGAAATCGGTTTATTTTGTCATTAATTCGACATTGTTTATCCTCAAAAAGAGTTTTTTTGTAGGCCTATATAAGTAGTTTATTCTATACCGCAAATATGGACTATTTATTTCATGATGTAAAAATGATGCAAGTGATGTAAAAACTGGTTTATTTTTCGGAATAGTGTTTAAAGGTGTATTGGGAGACGAAGGTGGAGCCACTGTGGTAGGAAAAATGGGTGTTTGATATAAATGTGGGCTCAAATAGATTTAGAATGGAATAGAACATGCATAGATTTAGCAAAAATTTTCATTGCACGTGTCTGTCCTCAAGACCATTCTTTTTTGGACAGTAGATCTTACTAATTCCCCAAAAACTGGGTCTGGTTTAATTTTTCTCATGGACATAAACATGCCCACCCTCCACCATGTACGGAAAAAATTTGTGGCGGCAGGAGGGTTGTTCTAAACACCAACTAGTAACTCGTAACTTACAACTCGGTATTAAACTGACTGGATCTTCCTTCCAGCAACTAGATCGAAACTTAGTTAGAAGCATGTATACCTGAAGAGATCATTACAAAATCTTATCCAGGGCGAGAAAAACATACTGATCATGCTAGTACCAATCTGAGATCGCCCTATGGGTGCAAGGGGAATCTTATGCCATGCCTAAGCCACACCAGCTGTTTTCCAATGTACTTCGTTGAAGGTTCGGAATAAGATATAAGTGGTAAATAAAGTTACTTCTGTTACAACTAGGACTCTGTAGTAAGTGTAATACTCCATTATTTTAAATCTTTCAATAGGAGATTTCACTAAACATGGTATACTTGCTCCAAATCTAGTCCATGGCAAATCAACGCTAAAAGAATGTATTTGACTCTGCAGGAGCGTATGCCACACCCACTAAGTGTCCTCATGGCATACGCCCCCGAAAAAGTAAATATATTCTTTTAGCGCTGATAGTCCACGGAATAGATTTGGAGCAAGTCTATAAATATGACGACAGGGTTATGTTAAGCTTGATTCTTTGCGTCCCCATGGTAGATCAACTACAGCAAGTCCCTGCAATTTAAAACCAGAGAGTACCCTCTGATTTTAATCTAGTGTGAACCAACGCTCAACAACCTCTCACTAGTGGCTTATACGCCTCTATATTCAATTTACATAAATCTGCTTACTTACCGTATGTTCAGTTGCCTCAGAAGTATCCGAATGGCGTGATTTGTGGGGCGATTAACTTTAACTCCATCAACAACTTTAAATTGTGAGAAAGCATCTCGAAAGCTCCTCAGTACCTCATCTGACGACATGTTGTTAAAGAATCGCACACGAACTGAGCGCAATTCCCGTACTATTCTCTCTCTTTGCTGTCCCCTTGCCACTTCCCCTTGCCGACTTCTTGCACCTGGAGGACGTTGGGTCGTGAACATCCCTCTTCTCTCTTCGTTGGTCAGGATTAAGATTTTAAACAGAAAGTGTATTACCAACCCAAATAATACTAAAAAGTATAATCTTTGTTTATGATTTCGTTCTTTCTCGTAAATTCTGGTTCAGCAAAAAGCTCAACAACCTCTCACTAGTGGCTGCTATGCCTCTATATTATATTCAATTTACATAAATCTGCTTACTTACCGAATGTTCAGTTGCCTCAGAAGTACCCGAATGGCGTGATTTGTAGGGCGATTAACTCTAACCCCATCGACAACTTCAAATTGCGAGAAAGCATCTCGAAAGCTCCTCAGTACGTTGTCTGAAGACATGTTGTTAAGTAATCGCACCCGAACCGAGCGCTATTCCCTCACAACTCTCTCTCTCTGCTGTCCCCTTGGCACTTCTCCTTGCCGCCTACTTGCACCTGGAGGACGTTGGGTCGTGAACATCCCTCTTCTCTCTTCGTTGGTCAGGAATACGACCTCGCGAGTTCCTGACCGAGGGATAGAAACAACTGATGCAACTTCTTCTACATTCCTCCTATCAGCATCAACATGCATTCTTCTCTCATTTGCTTCGTCAATGCCATGTCTTCTTGCACCATTATTTTCCTCGTCAGAAGAGACAAGTTTTGTTCTTAGTGCCAAACAAAGAGCCATTCCTATGTCAATGCAATTTTGTTATGAACTTTAAGGTGATTCAGTTATGTTTTCAAACTTTATTTGATATAGCTGCCAAAATAAGGTATAACGTAGCCGTAGCCAACAACTTCGAAAGATGGTCAGACAGTGTATTTCCATGTTAAGCACATGTCAATAATGGTTCAGACTGAGATGATAGCTCCATAGCCGGTGGCGTTGATATGTTAAAATTTGTATGGTGTCTGGAAATTAAAACCAGGAAACGAACCGACAAAATAAAAATAGATAAAAAATCAAAACACAATTAAATTATAAACCTCGAACATCGAACCTGAAACTGTTCAAACATAAAATAATGAATTTAACCCTATTAGGAAAGGGCTGGGTCCGTTCCTGTAAAGAATGACTAAAATGCATGAGCAAAGTTGTCGATTTTTCTCTCAAACATCCATGACCAATTGAAAAGAATGTGACAAGAGTCTGGCAGGGCCTTAGGTAGAATATTAAACTGGGGGGGGGGCAGCAGGACACTTCAAGGGCACTTTGTTTGTTAACCCTATTAATACCGGGTTTTTAGACCCTTGAATAATACAGATATGAGGGTGAGATTTGGTACAATGGTGTAAAGTAACAAAATGTACACAATAGGCAACTTTTTGTTCTTCATTACATCCATGACGTCACTATGACATCATAATGGCAGAAAAATGTGATATTTTCTAACTATTGGAAAAATTAGCAATTTGTAAGGTTTTATTTCATAATTCTTTTTATAATGCCTGTAGAATGTATCAAAAATCATCAAGGAGCCAAAATAAGTAATATAATATCTATTTAAACTCATTATTTATTTCATTTATTCTTTATTTAGTTATACCAGTTTTCATTGTTTCATTAAAAGCCCTAATTACTGATGCAAATACTCTGAAATGGCTTAACATCATTTAAAACGATCCAAAGTACCATAATTGACAATACAATTTTATTTATTCCATTTGTTATTCATTATATGATGTCACAAACTTTGAGGACGTCATTAAATTTAAGATTCCTGACTTCATCCAAAATGAATAAAATTATACATCATCTGAAAGCTCTCATCGAGAGCTATCGAATGGTGGTATTCTTGGTGATCTCTGATCATCTTGACAATCAATAACTTCCTTAATTTACCACCCGACCACGTGTCGAAAAGACTTTGGTCTCATAATCAGTGTCTACCATTTGGAAAAACAATTCAATTTTTAATTAGCCTATTATATTTTAGAAAAAGTCACAAAACATCGGCTCTTTATCTTTCGAAGTGACAACGCTACATCAGATCATATTTGCTGTGGCCACTTTGTGCTCTCCCCCGGTAATAATAGGGTTAAAAGGCTAATTGATTACTTCGCAAAGTTTGTGTTTCATGATTTTATGATTCATTTTGATTTCGCGAAAGGACTTAAATTTACAAAGCACAAAAGTTTATTCCACTGAATCTTAACTGGATGAAACCATTCAAGTTTTTCTTCCCTCAAACGTATCTTCCCTCAAAAGGTATTTTTGCAACCCAAAGTGGGGTACTTAGCCTTTCAATGTGAGCGAGGTACACCAAAGTTGCTGCCTACCTTGTTATTTTCCATAATCGGGATCACAAGGAAACAAAGAAACAAAAACTACGGTACAAGATACTTGCTAGGGAACACTCCTGGACCCCCCTGGGCTAACGCTAATGGTTACAGTTTGTGGCATTATCAAGTTGGTACTTTTTGTGGAATTTACCTTGTGCTACTATGTCCCCCGCCCTGGGAGAAATGGTACAACAATGATAGGGGACTATAGTAAATAGTGACAATCTGATGCTCCTCGTTTCCCTTACGTGCTCTTCCTTTTTGTCCAATCCAGCAGTCAAAAGTGACATTTTATTACAGGCTCTCAGAAAATATAATGCTCCCATCCCATCTCCCTGTGTGAGCCAAGATAACTTAAAGACCCTGTGCGGACCTAATCATTTCTGGCCTACCCTGGGTATCAGAGCCTCCAAAAGATTCAACAGGAAACATTTTATTAAGATTTTACCAGATTTTATTTCATGAAGATTTTATATAGGACAAACTTTCATCTGGCGCTACTTTTAAGGTTTCTTGCATGGCATAGGCATACTTCCCCTCAAGAATTCTGCAAGAAACCTTATCGCTGTCCGCTATTTGTAAACATCCGGAATATTGGACATCATATTTCAATGTATCTTTAAGAGATTAGTAATTTCACTGAAACTTAAATAAACATCTCTTATGTGTGACCTTCCACTCATTAGAGCCAAGGGAGCCAAATGCAAAATAAAGTTTTTACAAATTGAAAAAGAATATTTGGAGCCACAATTTGCACACAGAGTACATCTTTTAGTTGTTATCCGGAAGCTTTCTAATAACAAGGGCATTTTATAAACAAATGTACATACTTGAAGGGAGAAAATCCCTGCTCCGACATCTCCGACTTTTCGTCTTTAGCATATGGGTGAAAACCGAGAAGTCGGAGTTGAAAAAGTTTGAGTCCTTGCTCCGAGATTTCTGACATCTCCGACAACTCTGACTTTTCGGCCTTACCCTCCATCAACGTGAAATGCCACCATTACTGACTATATCCTGCATTCCAAATCCATCGTATCCCTGTGTCCAATCTAAGACAAGACCTGTATACATTATACATTCACTAGTGGTTTTTCACAACTAGTATACCTCATCTTTTGACCAACTGTACGAAACTATCAGTACTCATAATTTGATAATTTTAAAAAATTTCACTTTCTTAGTTTCTTGTAAAAGTGAATAAGTGTAAACTGACTGGTAGGGTAAGGATGTTCAATATGGTCCCTCGGTTTTATGTCCACAAAGGTAACAACAGACAAAAAATAAATACGACACAGTTAACACAAACTTATTACATAGATGAGTGCTTGAAAGCTAATTGTGAAAGCAACATGAATCAAGGGTCCTATGTCTTAGGTTAACACAACAGACCAGTTCAGAACCTGTTTTTCCTGTTCATCATCATCATCATCATTGCATTTTACAACCCTTGCGGGTCGATACAAATGTCTACGCATGTGTAGTCTAGTTTTTGCTGAGGTGGTTTCTACATAGGCTGTAAAAAGATTCCGAATTACATTGAGTCACTATGTTATCAGGCAAGCTATTCCATATTGGTATGATCGAAAAGAAGAATGAAAATTTAACAACATCAACTCTTCCAAATTTTGGTACAATCTTGCTTGAGTTAGAATTCATTGTCATTCTATAAGCTCCCATAGAAAAGTAATCAAGAGGTCTCAAAGCAACTTGGTTTGTAAACATTTTATGAACGTATTTTAATTGGAACAATAGTCTATGTGATTCGAGTGTATCCCATTTAAAATACAGCAATAATTCTGTTACACTTGACCTCTGACGATAATCACCCATAACGAATCGGGCTCCATTTCTTTGTACCATTTCGATTCTTTGCTTCAATTCCTTTGTGTGCGGGGACCAGACTTAACAGGCATATTCTAAATGGGGACGCACAAGCACCAAGTAAAGCTGTTCTCTCACATGGCGTGAGCAATTAGAAAAATTTCTCCTTAAAGACCCTGTGCTCCCCATGATCCTATGCACGCGCACGAGCCATCAAAACATCATATGGCCGTAAGCAACATATTTAACACACAATAGAGGGAACATAAATAGCTGCAGGGAACAAAAGCTTCCTAATCCTTCAAATTATTTTCAGGAATGTCTGTTGTTTCAGTTCAAAAGCGATGCCATAACAACGTTCATTTGAAGCTTGAAAAGACAATACAGTTTCATGATTGATAGGCCAGAACGACTTTCATACAGTATGAAAGTCCCTGTGAGACCGTGAAGGATCTTGNGCAATTAGAAAAATTTCTCCTTAAAGACCCTGTGCTCCCCATGATCCTATGCACGCGCACGAGCCATCAAAACATCATATGGCCGTAAGCAACATATTTAACACACAATAGAGGGAACATAAATAGCTGCAGGGAACAAAAGCTTCCTAATCCTTCAAATTATTTTCAGGAATGTCTGTTGTTTCAGTTCAAAAGCGATGCCATAACAACGTTCATTTGAAGCTTGAAAAGACAATACAGTTTCATGATTGATAGGCCAGAACGACTTTCATACAGTATGAAAGTCCCTGTGAGACCGTGAAGGATCTTGGGGAGCACAGGGTCTTTAATAAGCCAAGAGATCTGTTTGCTTTCCCAACTACCAAGTCAACTGTCTTATTCCAGCGCAAATCATTACAAATATATACGCCCAAGTATTTATAGGACTGTATTTTTTCAATAGGTTTTCCGAAATACGATATTCATTTTCGAAAATTTTTCTTTTTAACGTCACAGTCATTGAAAAGCATTTACTAACATTGAAATCCATATTCCAATCACAACTCCACCTACAGAGCCTATCCAAGTCATTTTGTAAAGCAACAGCATCTTCTGGGGACTTTATCTCACGGTAAAGTGCACAATCATCAGCAAATAGATTTATATTAGAATCAATGTTAGTGATTATGTCATTTATGAATATCAGGAAAAGCACTGGACCAAGGACAGATCCCTGAGGAACACCCGAAAGAACGTTACATGAATACGATTCTTCACCATCCATTACCACTTTTTGCGACCTTCCAAAAAGGAAGCTTTTTACCCACATGAGATTTTGACCACGGATACCATATCTCTGTAACTTAATCAATAATTTTTCATGAGAAACTTTGTCAAAAGCCTTAGAAAAGTCGAGAAAGATAACATCTGTTTGGCCCTTAGAATTTATAGACTCGGCAAGGATGTGGATGAGTGTTAATAGCTGAGACATACATGAATATTTCTTACGAAACCCATGTTGTCTGTCCGTGATGATTTGATAATTTTCCAAATGGGCATACATGGCAGATTTGATTATATGTTCCAAAAGCTTGCAGGGTATAGATGTTAATGAGACTGGCCTATAGTTGGTGGGATCAGATTTAGCTCCTTTTTTAAATAATGGAGTGATGGTAGCTTTTTTCCAGTCTTCGGGCACCTCTGATCTTCTCAAAGAAGTTTCAAAAATAACTTTTAAACACCGACTTGCTTCTTCAGGGATAAGTTTCAATAATTTAGGACTAATATTATCTGGACCTGGTGCCTTACTTACATCGAGCCCATCAATTAATGCTTTGACACCCGAAAAAGAAATGTTTATCTCTGGCATATTAGGAAAGGTTGGGTTGTCTTGGCCACCAATATCAGACTCACTCGAGGGGTATCATCACAACTAAAAGCCTCGTAGAATGTTGTATTTAAGGTATCGAGAATTTCTTTCGTTTTTGTAAAAGTTTGACCGTTTTTTGTAGGACATTTAATCGATGTGCTCGAAAATCTTTTTGCTTTTATATACTTCCAAAACTTTTTAGGTTTTTTATCTAAATCTTTCAATATGTAGTTGTTAACGTAATCATCATGAGCTTTCTTTATAATATGTTTCACTTTCTTTCTTTGAGCCTTAAATTTTACAAAATCGATATGGTTTCCAGACCCTTTTGCTCGCTTAAAGAGTCGGTCCTTTTTATGAATCTCCTTACGAACACGACTATTCACCCAAGGAAGACTCGCATTTGTCTTTGCATATTTAAACGGTACAAAATCATTGATGAATTTGTTTAATGTGTTTTTAAAAAAGGACCACAAGTTATCCACACATTCATGCGTCTGTCGGGAAATCATTTGGTTGCATGCATGATTTAAGCCTTGTTTTAATCTTGCAAGGTTTGCTTTATGATAAAGATAAATTTTTCTGTCACGATTCACCAACCTCTGAGGCTTGACAAAAAAATTAAACATTAGCATATCATGATCACTGACTCCAGGACAAGATTTTATGTCTCTTACACTCAACTCCTTGTTTGTCATGATGAGGTCCAATATATTAGACTGCCTTGTTGGAAAGCTGACTAGTTGACTTAATCTAATTCTGCCATGGTTTCAAGTAACAACCGTGATTCACCTGGATGTGAAGGGTTAGCTTTTAGACTATTCTTAGACCAATCAATGTCAGGCAAATTGAAATCCCCACACAGCAGAAGGTTGCACCTGTGAAGGTTAGGTAACTTTAGTAGGCTTTCTTTAAACTCTGCTATAACAAGACTGGATGAAGGAGGACGATAGACTTGCCCAAGTCGTCTTGTAAGAAAGAAAGAGACGAATTGTGCCAAACAGCTCCTCATTAATTATTCATGGCCGTGCGTGACCTCACATAACCCGAAATTTGTAATAGGACCCAACCGCAAGTAATCAAAAACCAGGGGGTTACTTTTTCTTGTACTTCTACTGTATACACACAGGTGCGTTGGGTCCTATTACATTCATTTTGGCCCCCGTTATTTTCTTTTTGAGGAAATCACCGTCTTCTCTACTATTGGTCAAAAATCGTGATCAAAGGTACCGCCTGCCGGCCCAAAAAACGGCCGGCTATCCAGCTGTGCGCTGTTCGGCACAAGTCGTCTCTTTCTTTCTTACAAGACGACTTGGGCAAGTCCAGGAGGACGATAAAATGCACCAATTATTACTGGGATGGTATTTTCTGTCAATACTTTTACCAATACAAGTTCACAATTTGTTTCTATATCCAATCGAACTGACTTTAAAGTTTTCTTAACAGCAACAAGTACTCCACCGCCATTTAAATCTCTGTCTTTTCTATGAACATTGAAATCCTCCAGGCCTAATTCAGAATCATGTACATTGCTGTCAATTTTAGTTTCACACACTATTAAAATTTCGACATCGTTATCCACAATAAATTGTTTTAGCTCCAAACATTTAGCGAGTAGGTGGTTTACATTGGCGGTAAGGACCTTTAGGGAACTCGTAGAAATGGTGCTTGGGTCTGTGCTGTGAGGATTTGAATTTGCCACAGAAACTGGGCTAGAACAGGCAACAGGCTCACCTAGTTGATTTGAAATAGGAGAACAATAGTTATTAGACTCAAGAACGAATGTAGATGGGAACAGATTTAGAGAAAAGTTTGAGCTGCCGCAATGGTCACAAATCCACAAAGCACTTGGATCATCAAGGTGGGAATCTGCGCAGTTTATTCTCACACAGGTAATGTGAAACCAAGCATCACAAACATCGCAACAAATAACTCTTTCATTTACGCGAACACACGCATTGCATAATCTGCAGGTATGCCTATGGGAAGTAGTTGGAAGTAGTTGGATTTGGATGAATATCGCCAGAGATCAATAGAAGTAACTGAATTACTCTTTTGTGTTTTCTTGCCTGGGAAACAATAGATAATTAAAAATGTGAAGTGAGAGAATAATAACAATTTACAAAATAAGTTTTGTTACAGTAAAACCCATTGAAATCATTGAAGGAGTTATGAAAAGAATACTGCTGATTTACGGACGCTTGACTGGTCTTTATGAACTGAACTTTGAGAAATATTAACAATAGTAGTTTTAGCTGGTAAACATGATCTACTTCGAAAGTTGGACCAATTTTGATCTTAAAAAGCTTAATTCGGGGAGGTTTACGTTTTTCATTCCAAAAAATACCTCGATAAGAGGCTACGATAGAAAATAGGACACTGAATAAAATACTTACAATTCCTTGAAGCCTATTCTCGGAACCCACCTCAGCAAATAAAATAAAAAGTACAAGGTAACAATGACAAATAACTCAATCAGCCTTTTAATGGCTGCTCTCGATTAATAATAGGCACTCAAGCCTTAATATGGACCAATTTTGTCATGCCCTAGTTTATCATGTCCACTAAATCTTTGATGCTTCTTGGGGATTTCAAGGAACCATTTTGCAACTTTACGCCAATACGGCAGTTAATATCTACAAAAGAAAACTCTATTTTGTCAGGATTTCTCTCCCTGATGACTTTCACTGCTTTGTAGAAACTTTGATTTTCCTGGGTTAAATAAACACTGATGACGAAGGTGCCTTTCTTTCTGTTTGAGTAAACTAGACATCTGTTTTTCCATGAACTAAAACGAACGATCACCTGTACCTTGCCATCATTCACTTTGCCAATTCGATGGGCTCGTTCAATTGCATCTTTATGAAGAGATAATCCGAGCTTTTCGGCAAAATATTCTGAAACCCATTGCTCCACACTTCCTTTATCAAGACAGGATGTCGGAACACCAAAAATGCGAAGGTCCAGACGTCTTATATACTGCGCCAAATCGTTGACTTCGCCATGAACCCGTTCCACTCTCTCCTCAACACGTGCAACTTTTTCTCTGAAGATCTGTAAGGAGCTTTCAATATCCATCTTTGTTGGAAGAGCATCAAGTTTGCTGTTGATGGGTGCCAATAGGCGTTCAATAATCTTTTCTATCTGTTCAGAGCCCATTACAGCGAATTTTCTGTGCAAAAAGTGGCCTAAGTTATCATAAAATTCGTATTAGAGCGAGAGCAAGCCAAAACACGACCTACTCCGAAGACGACATGCGCAGAAAAAAAAGATTATATCAGTTATTATATCAAGAGTGATGATTTGTGTCTTTTGACCCAATCACACTTACTTCCTTTAAAGCGAAAGCTCTGATTGGTTGATTTGATATGGGTCAGCAGACGCTCTTTAGTGGGCGTTCTTCCAGCCTCAAAGTTTAGTTCAAGCCAAACTTTCAACGATGCTGGACGTGAGCCATAATATTTGAAGAGAAGTGGAGGAGGCTACAAATTAAACAGAGAGAAGTAGGAAAGCTTGCTGCGAAAAGCATGGACGTAAAAGTAAGTAGACTTAATTAAATGTCTATGAAAGTTTAATTTCAATCCGTATATCAGTATCAGATGTGTTGCGTTGCTCTCACTTTGTCAACTGGTTCGACTGATGGGCCTAGTATTTTGATGAAGGGAGTGACGTGCCGGAAGAACATCATAACAGACAGAACAACAATAAGAAGAGAACAAAGGTTGTATACACTGGGTTTTTAACGAGAAACAGCTTATAATAAACGGTAGGCTCGATTTTTTTAAACTTAAGAAACTGCCCTGCCTGAATTAAAAAAGCTAAGAAACTTTTGTAATTTGTAGCTTTAATTTTCCCAGGTCACTCGAATATGTTTTGACACTGTGCAGTAATAGTAAATGTTTTGCATTGTTTTGAGTGCAAATTATGTTATAACATGTTTTGAAGTTACAAAGTAATTCGAAGCCTTTCTAACAAAAATATATTGGCTCTAGACTTAGTTAGGGCATAACAATATAAGAAACACATGAGAAACTTGTGGTAGCAAAATGTCCCTAAGATTTATGAAACTGCCTACCAACAACGCGGACCTTTGTTTCTTATAAAAAATAAGTGTATAACAATTATTGTATTAATTGTGCAATCAGACGATGTAATAGCCTGTGCTGCCACACAATTCCAACAGCTCAATATAGTAGAAACCCGCATAAAAGCCTGCTCTTCGTTTCTTGAGAATTCTGTTTTAAATTATTCACGGTCTTTCATATAACTCGGAATTTAGGGTCTTTCATATAACTCGAGGATTCATATCAAAATATGAAGAATTATTGACATTATTGTCCTCTTATGCGGAGAAGGCATTTACAGTACATTTAAACTGTTCATGATATGATGAGAGCCTCTAATAATAACCTTTCAAGCTGGAATTCAGAATAACTGCAGTTATATAAGCCATCTTCAGGCTGCCTTAGAAAAGCCTGGGTTCTTTCAGATTTGCCCTCTATTCCGCAAAGGTGGGCATGTTGCAGTGAGGACAGTGGTCCCATGTATGTTCACATAACTGGTTTATTTCTCCCATACTATGTTAATGTCTGTCCCTAAAGTCAGGTTTATTTCAAATTCTTTCCAACAATATCATTTTGTAACTAACTTGGGCTGTTCATGTTCTTGGATGTTGTTCAATATTTTGTCCTCAAGATTGGGTTTTTATAAAAATGTATGTTTCCAAAACCAGTATTTTTAAGAGCGCAATTTGTACTGGTACGCTGAAATATGGGTTTGTGAAATCGTTTTTCCAAGACATACATAGGACCACCAATACACAGCACATGCCCACCCTTGATTCCCTAGTAGAATGGAACCAAACAGAACCAAACCAACCAATACTTTCAACTGCCCGAGTTTTTCAAACCACCGAAAAGTAATCTCACCCTAGTCAGTCTTCTATTTTGTGCAAACGCATTAAAATGAAGGTGTATTTCTTCAAAATCATCCCTATTTTACTAATTTTCCTCCAGTCACAAACACACTCACAAGAGTATAGTACGACGCGCAGCTAGGAGATTATTATAAATCCCCCTGGCAAGTTGTAGTTTCGTAGTAAACAAGATATTAAGCCTGTTTTAATTATAAAGGAACAAAAAGCTGAGGATTGCATTTCCAACATCAAGATTTCTTAAGGATTTTGTGAAAATAAAAGATTTTGAAATCATCCATGCTGTGTGTGTGGGCGTCCTTTGTAATATAATAAATCATACACAGAACTAGTAGCCTGCCTCACATACCATAACAAGGGGGATGTTCTGAAACACAGACTAACAAAGACCTATCTCATAAGATCCTTAAATACACCTACAACTTGCTAGATGAAACTCAACTCTCAGATCACCAACAAATTAAGGAACTCCATTACTGGGAAAAGATAACTTAAGAAACTATCTGTTTTGATAAAGGAAATCTTTAGAATGTTTGAACTTTATTTTCGCTTGTTTCCTGTAGGATATTACTAGGAAGGTGCTCAATTATTTTCGAAACATTGGAAAGGCTTCACAAACTATGTTTTGAAATGTTCATGAGGGCACAGGTAGTAAACACGAAGATTGATATACCAGAACCTTTAAGCCTGGTTTCCATATGATCTTTCGTGTCGTTCCCATCGCTCCCGTCACTGAAAAAACGTACCAGCGAACGTAGCGACACGAACGATTTGATGGAAACTATCACTTTTTTCTGCCAGCGATTGTAGCGACGCGAGCGACACCCTGTTGCTGAGATAGGAAAATTTCTATCTCAGCGACGCGAGCGACTGCCAGTGATCGATTTTTTTTTAATGGAAACCACTTTTCAAAAAGTCGGCGATCCCAGCGATCCCAGCCATCGCAGCGACGTTCTGCGCATCTGCGCATCTAAGCCCAGTCTCATTATTTTGAGCCTGTGATGCAAACTGAGCGACATCAGCGATCATATGGGAATAGTTTGATCGCTCCCGTCGCTTGCGTCGTTCGTGTCGTTCTTGTTGCTGAAAGAATTTCCAGCGACGGGAACGACAGCAGCAACCATATGGAATCCATTCGATCGCTACTGTCTTTCGCCTTGTTTGTGTCGCTGAAACATTTACCAGCGACGGGAACGACAGGAACGATCATATGGAAACCAGGCTTTAAGAAACTCATAAGAAACTCTTGAGTACACAAAATCTGATAATTCTAAGAAAGTTTCAGTACTGGCTTAAATTCTTAGTTTCTTATAAAAAAAATACGTGCAATGTCGAAAGAGAAAGTAACAAACAGGGGTGGAGAAAGTATTGGACCATGGGGGGACCATTGGTCCCAGAAAATATCTTGGCTTGGCTCCCAGAAAGAAACAAATGAAATAAAGAATATGTAAGATACTAAAAACCTGGAAAGGAAGAATCAATAAAAAAACAGAAGAAAGTATTAGAGAAAATAAATCAGTACATCCTGCCTGCGTGCAGACTAGACTTTTCCACTGCGAAGGAGTGACAAAGAGGTTGCAATAAATCAGTATATATATCAGTAAATCAATCAGCAATGTTTAATGCATCATAGTCTGAAAGGTGCAGACATTCTGAACAGATGTGATGCTAAAAATACTGGGTGTCCCAAAAAACTGTATACGAGTTTGAAAAATTCTGACGCCAAGAGTTTTCATCAAATCACCCCAAAGCTGGTATCTACTAAAATGAGGAACGACCTACAACCACCCACAACCACCCAAAATGATCTGCAACCATCCACAATGACCTGCAACCGCCCACAATGACCTACAGCCACCCACAAACCACCCACAATGACCCACAACGATCAACAACAACCAACAACAACAACGCTTATTATTATTACAACAACAACAACAATGATAATTACTAGCCTCAATTCCTTTCTCAGTCGCCTCGTTTCCATTTTTCACGCCATTTCCGGAATTGCGCATGCACTCTTCCGGCCTGCCTTCACTCGTGCTCATCGTTTTGTTGTGATGAACAGACATTTCTACGGTGATTATCGATGCGAACGAAAATTCTACGGTGATTATCGTGCGAACGAAATTATCGATGTAAGTATTATTCGAATGAAAGCTCAACCCAAATAAGTTCTCTTGTCTTATCTTCCTTTCTTTAGAAGGGATTGTGCATAATTGATAGGCCTAGAGGTTGTATAGAGTGTAGACCCATTTTATAACAGCACACAGACTGTGCACTGCCGAGCATCTGACTATTTTGATTCTATTTTATTTATTTATCAATTTTATTTATTTATCAATCATTTCAGCGGGGTAGTTTAGGGGATGTTATGTTATGTTATGATGTTATGTTGACAAATTCGGAAAAGTTAAATACTAAATTTTTTTATAAATTTATTTTCTTGTATTGTTTTACTTGAAAGTTACTTGAATAATCTTCTTTTGAATCAGAGTACTATATTAATATTACCTCAAACGTTATAACGCCTCGAACGTTGGGGGAATGTTAGCCCTGGTCTCATTCCTGGTCTCAAGAAATTGATGTTTGAACCTGTTTGTTTGTTTGCTTTGGCCAAAAATTTTTGTGGGTTTTTGTGGGTGGTTAGTGTGGGTGGTTGTGGGTGGTTGTGGGTGGTTGTGGGTCATTGTGGGTCGTTCCTCACTTTAGTAAGTACGCCCAAAGCTATAATTTTTATTTTCACCCTCAATGGATGAATTAAATTTTGATATTTTTCTGATAATTTTCGGTAACTTGGTTGCAGAGCAATAAATTAGCAAGTGTACAATGTCCTCTTAGACCCAAACCAGAGCTTCCAGTAGTAGGGGAGAGTTAACGATTCTAGGGAAGGCAGAAGCAAGTCAGCCCTTGACATCCAAAGCTGATATACCTCTGTTATGAAAGTAAATTTTTATGTTAACCCTCAATGGTTAAATTAAATTTTGATATTGTTCTTGCCATTATCAGTAAATTGGTTTTAGAGCTATAAATCAACAAACGCAATATTTACTCTTGGCCCCAAGCCAGAGCCTCCATTGTAAATCTCCGAGAAGGCAAGAAACACTAAAGCATGCATGGCAACCCTCGATATTCTCAGGAAGGCAAGAAACCCTAAAGCATGCATGGCAACCCTTGATATTCTCAGAAAACTGCCGAAAGTGCACCAAACAGAGAGGTGATAATTGGTCAATTACTCCAAAATTGGGTCACGCATTTGCCCAACATGACATTTTTGGGTCCTAAAAAGTAGCAGATACAACTCTGATATTTCTAGGTATCAAATTTAGAAGAACTTATATTTTGGGGTTTTTACGAGAAATCCATATCTGAATCCAATGTAGTGCAATTTTGGGCAATTGGCCGTCTGTTTGTTTGTTTGGAAAACGCATTTTTTCCTTTGCAAGCTTGTAGCCTCGTTCCACAGTAGCAGAATGAGAACAAAACAAGATGGATGACGGCAGGATTCAGGAGTTTGATATAAAAAGCATGGCGAATTGCAATTCGTATTTTGTTATGAAAGATGTTACTTCACAATTCAGTTTACAATTGGGCTGTCTAATGCAGATCTTCAAAAGCAATTAGAATCCGTTATGGGTTGAAAGAAGTTTCTGTGCTGCTGTGTGGTGTGAGAGAAGAGTGACGAAGTGAAAATGTAAGTAAGGCCTATATAATATATAATAAAGTAGCTGGAAGGTTAGGGGGAGGAGGGGTGGGGCATCAGACGGTGCTGCTGCAGTTTAAGCTATTTTGCTGATCAACCATAGCCTACCACACTACAGGTATGTGTTTGGCAGTTTAGTTCATTTTAGCCCAAGTAACATTATTGGACTGCGCTGCAAACAGAACTTTACCATACTTTACCACAATAATAAATAGTAGTATGTTTCAATTGTATACATTAATTTCATTTTCAATTTTACTAGGTAAATAAATATTTGTAAAACGTCAGGTTCCAAGGATCAGAAAAGTTGAAGAAAGATAGACTAAAAAGGAGAACAAAGTCAATACATAATACATTTGGATAATATTATTGGGATTGTATGCATGATTTCACATCTGTTGCTCTTAATATGAATTCTCCTAGAAATCTCAGATTTTGGCAATGAACCTGAAACTAAGATTTATTGCGGCCGAAGGCCGCATATCTATTCAAGTTGAATGAAATCTTGCGAGCGATGAGTGCACGATGTCATAGGAAGTAACTCGAAACAGTGGGCGGAGTTGGAACAGAGGCCAACACGAAATGGTGCAGCAAAAGAATGCAACACAGGAAGAATTTGGTTTCGTTGTTCAACAGAAGGTGAGTAAACTCACATATCGTTTATTTTTGTAGATTTATTTTAATTCGATGTAAAAAAGATGATGTTTACAGAGCTTGTAAAGACATGCCATGGAAAGTTTAAAGGTACTGCCAGTAAGGTATGAACAATTTCTCGTAGCAAACATGTAAGCAAATTGGGCCTAAGAATTGACACATGCTCCCCGATCGGGGCTTAGGCCTAAATCAATATTTTCAACAGAACTGCGCATTTCATATCGGCCTTGGTTAGGATCGTTGTTTTGAAGTTAGCAAGCGGAAGAAGCGGGTAAGTAAAACCACACATTGTCAAATTTATTATCAATATCAGGAAATTCATGCATCGATGTTGTGTTGTTGTGCATGATCTGATGATGCCGACAAACTTTGAAAGACCGCTTGGGTAGGCCTACTTGATTTGCAAACAAATTATATGATAATAAATTGCGAGGATTTTGTGAATTATATTATCCTGTCTGGTTTATTCTTTGTTTTCTTTGCAGATCCGTATCGAAGAGTAATTCAAAAATCAAGCCGTCTTTTCACAGCATATTTGCCTTTTTGGTACGAGAGGAAGATTTCATTTACAATACAGAAGATAGCCCTATATCACCTCCCTGCTCCGTGGATAAATAAGAACTCTAAAACACAGCTGCAGAAACAACTGCAATTTCTTGGCGAGTTCAAGTGATTTTATATAACGAACTGCAGGACCACAGCTTTTTAGTGATCAGCAGGATCAAATTAATTGTTGTTTATTTCACTGTGGAATGTCATTATAAATTGATAATACATTGTTCAAATGCTGTGTTTGTTGTTTGTTTCCACTTCGTGCAAAAGCCAATACGTGCCGCACTCACTGACAATTGTTATTGCTAGTA
>REGM01000061.1:391787-407485 GCA_004194415.1 Aurelia aurita
TTTGTTGCTTAATTTTCATCAACGGAATCAAACTTGAAGTAATCAAAACTTTACTATAGTAACGGAGTGCAAGCCTGAATTTACGCTACGCAGCGTAAACAAACTTGCACTCCGCCCCAACTATACGACTGTATTTAAGTTCGCTGCTCGCAGCTAGATAAAGGGTTCTCGCATGAGAGAACAAATGTCTATTGTTACTTTTGTTGCTCTTGCACCTTTCAGTTTATTTCACTTGCTCGCTACTCCGCATAGGCCAAATCGTGCATGATTATATTGTTGTAAACAGCGCTATATTTATGCTGTAAGAAATGAGCTGATTTCCATGATAACATCGATGGTTTAAATGCACATTTATTGAGGAGTTTGCAGCTAAATTCCCTTTCAAGAGATTAGTATTTATGTATATTTTTATAGGGAATTAAACGAATCATGAAGTGCTATTTTGAGTAAATATAACGAACCTAACTTGAACGAAACGTAACCTAAATCGAGGACCTAAATCCTAGCCAAACCGACAACTAATCCTTAGGTCACTCTAAACTAGCCATGGCTGTCCTAGAATAACAACAAACGACGGCTTTCTGCCGGAAATCTAACCAGTTTCAACATTGAAACACTATAGCAGAAGACTGCATGCATTAAATTCCAGTTTAATTAAAAGTCAACAGTGAAACATTATTCGGAGCTGTTTGATCTATTTTCTCAAAATTTTCTGGAAAGACTTTACATTAACAACAGGCCTAAAATCTTAATCACGGAGATAATCTGGATTATGTTATTGCAAACTACATGCTACTACGTGTTCAGAATTATTCACCCATTCATCTATTCAGTCCAAGAGACTTATCCATAAAATATTTAAAATCACCTGTTATAGCTTGAATTGGTTGAAACCAAAACTTTGATCAAATCCATAACATTATTCAACCGGCGAGGAGAAGAAATAAACACATTATTTCAGTTCAGCGTAATTTTTCAAAATCTGTCTTCGTTAATATTCTTGAATCTTTCCCCTCCCTCCCCCTTAAAATAGAACAGTTTTCGTCTTAGGGCATCCATGCTCTAAATGTATTTATAGTAAACAAAGATTTCCTATATTTAGCGACCCCCGCGAGCGTGATTTAATTCTAAGGAAAAGTAAGTCAGGTGCATATTTCCCATGGGGTAATTTCATTATTTTAAAGCCCTCCCCCTTTACATGTCACAGTTGTACTCAAAAAGTAGTTATGGTAAACAAAGATTTCCCGTGGCTACCGACCCCCGCGAGCGAGATTTAAGTTTAGGGAACATTACATCCGGTGCATGTTTTCCAGGGGGTAATTTCGTTAGGCCATATAATCATCATCTATTGCTTTGGCGAATATCAGAATTGCAAAAAAAATTCTTTGAAAGCAAGGTTTGTTTTCTTATGTTTCTGAACATTCCCATAACTGGAACAATGATTTACTTTTTGTTTTTATTTTTGCGCTGTGTTGTTTTGTTGAGCATAGAAAGAATTCTTGTTTCAATAAACTTCAAATATTTTTTGCTGGTGCTATAATTCCCTTTATTTACCCATACGAAATAATATTATTCCAAACCTATAATCGCGTAACTACATTATCTTATCTCTTCAAAAATCGTTTCAACTCATTCTGAAGATCTTGAGAGATATTAAATTTGTATTGTTAAAAAGATTTGATATGTTTTAAGAGACAGAATATTAATCAACTCGAGTCAAACCGTATTTCATTATTATTTAATGTCAAATTCGTAACTTTTGCAACAGTAGCGGGTGAATTAAAAACTATCTTGAACAAAACCATGAAGCCGATTTAAAAATTTTAAAATTCAAGTGGTTGACTGAGACTTTTTATTTAATTTTTGAGGATATTTATATGATTTACAATGCATTGTTTTGCTTTTAAATGGGGGTATTCCCCTAAAATATTTTCCATGGCTTTGGTTAAAAATTGATATTATCTGTTCAATTTAATTCAATTTAATTCATTTTTCGACTTTTAAACTGTTCAAAAAAAGCTGTTATCGTGGTCTTAGGTCTTAGGTCTTCGTTTTCTGGGTCTTAGTTTTCCAAACACCCGTGGAATGACTTTTGATTGTGTAAAATTCCGCCCGCTCGGAAAATTCCACTGACTGGAAACTGGCCTTAAAAGCTATGCACGGAAGGCCCGGGTTGGCAAAGGTAAAAGTCACGTGACACAAAGGGGGAGTGGTGCAGGTGGTAAATTATTGGGTTTTTATTAAATCACCAAATCACCAGGAAATTAGTTTATTTGATCGAAGTGATGTCTTGAAGATTAGCAAGATAAGCATAACTCTATTTGGTTCGTTAGCAAAGAGCAAAGATTTCATTATTTACAAGGACCCTGAGGAAGAATATTAGTGTTTTATTTGAGCGTTTTTGCTTGCGGGCAAGGAAGAGCGCTGGGAACCATTTCGTTAAGAAGAAAGCATACAAAGATGCTCGAACATAATAGGGGAACGAATTTAAAAACAACCCAGGAAAAATCAATTACTTTTTACAGCTGCAGAAAGATGAGAGGCCATCCAAAAGATAACTTTCCCTCAAATTTTCTTGCTGTGTCTTTGGAATGCAAAGGGCATTGGGCCTTGACGAAAAATATCTGAAAAATATTATTTAAATCATATCAATTTTATTGTTAATAATGAATATCAATTAAGAATGCATACTGAACAGCTAGGCAATCTTATTTTCTCCTTAAACTCAGTATTCACATTTGAATATTATAGAAAAAAACCGGAAAAAAGGCCCAGGTAATGATATTTTTTCTTTGGCGTTGTCGTGGTCAAGGCAAAATCCATCTTTTTATTAAAAATTGTTAATGACTCCCCACTACAGGTATGAAAAAGAAGGAATTATTCAAAAGCCAGAAAATGTTGAGCAGCAATCTAGAGAGATGCCAGGATTTAAAAAAAAACAAGACCAAAACGTGAATAAAGTTGCTGCGCAGGAGGATATCCAGGACGTACAAGATCAAGGCTACAAAATTGCTTCCAGCAGTGCTACTTTGCTGATTGCAGATGCATCCCAAATAGGAGTAGATGGCTCGAAGCAGCTTGTGCATTCAGTGGCAGATAGCAGTGTTCTAAATTTTTTGAAAGAAAGGTGCCCAGATATTTTAACAGATGACGTTGTTAACACTAAAGCATTCATGACAATGTTGTGCGAGCCCATCAAATCCATTACAGAATATGAGAGAATAAACCACGCTTATATGATAGGAAAGGCAAAGCAGTCACAGATATCAGAGCTTTCCAAGATCATCAAATATATTAATGGACAGATCAGTGTTCTGGACAAGCAACTAAACGATGCTAGCAAACTTGAAATTAGCTTATCAGCAGGACTCATCCAAGTAAATATTATGTGTGCCGTCAAGCAGGAACAGCTAACTGATACATCAAAATCCGCTTTGTCAGTACGAGAGAAAATAAGGAATACTATTGTCGTTTCCAAATTGTAGAAGAGAATTAAGCATCTTTTGAAACCAAAATGATATGCGGAACATATGTTCCAAAGCTTTCACTTTTGAATTTAGCTGATGAGTTTCCATGATGAGTTTTTATTGAAGACAGACGAAATTTCTGCCGAAAGTGCACCAAAAAGAGAGGTGATAATTGGTCAATTACTCCAAAATTTCCCAATATTGCGAACAACCAACAAGGATTGTTAATGGACATGAGCTGCTGCTAAGCCCCGATTCTTTTGAAATTCTGCTTGGCGCTGATAAAGATGTTTCAAAGGAGCCTGATAACCTAACAATCTACGATCCTACTGAAGAAGCTGTTTTAGTGAAAGAAGGACCAACAAAACGCTGTGGAAAAGAGCCATACTGGTTGAAGTTCCCGGAATTGGTTGAAACAGCGACAAATTTTATCAAGTTTCATTCTTTTTCAGCCCACAACCGAAGAAGAGAAACAACAGGCACAGGAACAGGAGTGAGTATGAGGGATCTCCAATGTCATTTGTTGGACAAAGTTTTGAGGATTAAAAGAGAAAGGAATTTGCTTGGACACAATACACCATTTGATGGTTGCACAGAAAAAAAATTCGGCAAGGACAGGCAGATATAAAGGGCTTGTTGACGCAAAGATTGCGAAGAAACACAACCAGTACATGGAAGAAAGTGAAAATCAACACTTTCTATCTAGCAGAGTTAATTTCTATTTTACAAGCAATGTCTAGAAGAAGAGCATCCCTATAATGATTACAAAGAAATGCAGAAAGTAAATGATACCATCTGTGAAATCCACGATGCAGTGAAATCCTACAAGATTTTGAGCCAATTAAAGAGAATGTAAATTTTACGCTGAGTGAGACAGGGATTTGACGCATAATTGCAGATACATTTGGATCTGCTGTTACGAAAGAGAGGAACAGGCAGAGTGACGGAAAACGTGTATCTGTGTACATAAATTTAAAGAGGAGAGATTTAGGTACTAGGGCGGACAAGGAAGTAATCTTTCAAGCAGATGAATTTCAAGGCTGGGAATTGGTAAAAAAATCCTGCAATGAGACTATCCTATCCAGATTTCTAGATATATACCTAGACAAAAAAAAATCGAAGTTTGAACTGAAACTGAATTTTGACACAAAGCATTTGTTATTACTTGGTCACAGTGACTGTACATCAACTGCCATAGACTTTGGAATTCCAAATGATATAATCACAACTGCAAACATAAGTCAATTGTTGTTTTTTCTAAACAGTTTAAAAGTCTGCTGTGGTTTTGATGGAGTACTGAAGGGTACAGAAGGTGATGGTGCAAAGGTTGATAAATATTTCATATCGTTGGTGCGTTTGGAAGATGGTTCAAGACATGAAGCTGTTGAAAAGATTTTTTCCAGTTCTTGTTGCATTTTTATGCAAGGTAACTTTACATGTTGTCCGAAATGTCGCACGTTAAAAGTCAATTTAGAAAAGAGGAAGAATCGACTGGAGAGTTGTCCCATATCAATGAAAGTGAACAACAGGTACATGAGTAGAAGACAGCTCAAAGACAAGATAAATGTTCTTAAATCTCAAAAGGTACTTGAAGCAAAAAAAAGCGCATATTGGGAAAATAAATTCAAGAATGAATGTATGGCAATTGAAGAAAACCAAAACGAGGATTTGAATGGGGGTGTTTGCTGGAATAGATGACAAAAAAGTTCCAGAAAGTATGAAGCTTCTTCTTGCTGAGCAAAGAAAGGCATTGCAAGCCAAAAGTGCTGTAGGACGTCGTTGGCATCCCAGGTAAAATTTTNATCGACTGGAGAGTTGTCCCATATCAATGAAATGGAACAACAGGTACATGAGTAGAAGACAGCTCAAAGACAAGATAAATGTTCTTAAATCTCAAAAGGTACTTGAAGCAAAAAAAAGCGCATATTGGGAAAATAAATTCAAGAATGAATGTATGGCAATTGAAGAAAACCAAAACGAGGATTTGAATGGGGGTGTTTGCTGGAATAGATGACAAAAAAGTTCCAGAAAGTATGAAGCTTCTTCTTGCTGAGCAAAGAAAGGCATTGCAAGCCAAAAGTGCTGTAGGACGTCGTTGGCATCCCAGGTAAAATTTTGTTATGACAATATAATCTAGTTATATGTACCTTGGTGTTTCTTTTCAGAAAAATCCACCAAAATTCAAGAACCAAAATTCCTCTTGGTTTACCTTTTCAGATAAATTTTGGGCCAAAATTTAGAAATGTGCATGTGCTTCTTTTTGCTCGAAATACAGATTTCATATGATGATGACGATACAAGTCTGACTAAGACAGGTAAATTTTTGTCATGGATTTGGCAAAAGAAAATTCCGGACGCTAGAATTTTTGAGAGTTGAAGTGTTTCTACAAACTGGCTGTTCAGGTCAGGGTTCAGCTCAGGTTCAGGTCAGGGTTCAGGTCAGGGTTGCAATGAAATGAAATATTGGCTTTTCAAAATGCCATGCACTTGAGCTGTAAGTTGTCCTTGCTCGCTATTATGAAACAAAACTATGGTTTTCTACAAAATATTTTGTTTAAATTAATTTCAAAATATTAAAATCAGATATTTACTTTACAGGATCATTCGCCTTTGTTTGGACATACATTCCCGGTCTCCCAAAGCTTTAGATACGCTACGGAATCATCTCATCTTGCCAAGTAAACGTCTCATCCAATGCTACAGAAGTGTCGAGGAACTCAAAAATGGGTTTAATGAGAAACTATTTGTTTGGTGTCGCAAGGAAGCAGATAATCTCGGTCTCACAGAACAGCAAAGATGTGGGGGTGTGACGATTCAGGAAAACTTGAGATTTTGCGAAAGTTGGCGATTGCTATAAAATATCGGGCATGGTCAATCTTGGGAGATCACACAAGGACTATGAGGTTCTACTTAATGGTATGCATAATATTTGTAAGAGGCTCCACTAGGCGGGACGCATGTATCTTCTATTCCTGTAATGTTTTTGATCTCCCATATTTCCTTAATTGGGAGGTGTTGTATCCCTGTAATGGTGTCTGGTACAAAAACCGATGTTGTTGGTGGTACATTGTCTGTATGATTGCCTGTTTATTTGAAAATTGCTGTATTGCACACAAAAAATTATTTCACAGAAGCTTAAAAAAGGGTTCGCCACACAGCGTCTGATATTTATGCCCTGTATCCTTGCAGTTCTTTTGTTGATATCCCTCTCCTTTTCCCCACTCAAAATATTCTGTATCCCCGTAATTTGTATTCCAAATATCCCATATTACATATTCCTGGTTAACAAATATGTCTAAATTAATTTTAATGGAAAGCTGACGGAATGTGTCAATGAAACAAAATACCCCACTGCACTTTTATGTTGAAAGAGAGAGACGTGAAAATGTGTGATACTCTTCGCTGATTTTCTTTTGCTTCGATTGTTCTAACAGATACTTTGAATCTAGAGGTGTTTCTGTTTCTCTTTGCAGGCAAAGAACAAGCAGCAATTGCCACAAAAGTTTTACAGTTTGCTATCATCACTGACAGTGGTTTCCGATTCGCCCTATCTCATTTTGCTGTAGATAACTGATAAATGCAAACTTGGCGAACTTTTAGAAAAATTTTGGGAATGCGTTGAGTGGTGCCTTCGTGCAGGCTTCAAGTATGTATATGTAAATACCTCACGATATAACGTGGCAGAGTCACACAACATTGTTTAAAAATTACTCCTCAAGTATTTTGCAACTCTGTAAACTACACATTTTCCTAATTGCAATAAATTACCTTGGTCTAAAGATTACAGCAATAAATTTAGAGAATACATCGTTAATATCTATGTGTGTGTCCACATAAAAAAAAACATCTTATTTTACTAAAAACTGAAACTGCAAAGCTGGGTATAAGTGATCTGCCTGCATTCTGCTAGCCTGCGTGCAGCCTCAAACTCCTCCTCATAGGAAACATAGAGTCTGCACAACAACGAAGCAAAGCTTGTATGCTGACACTGCAGAAACTGGTAGCCTCTGTCTGATATCCTTGTCGCGCGGAACTGCAGATATTAGCCGCTCGATCGCGCGTGACGCGGTGCGTGATACCCTTTGAATGCTTACATCTGTGAAATGGTAGGGAAATGAAAAATCTTAGGTGTGACTCGAGTTAGATATTTGTTTGAAACATAATTTTACTGAAACTTTGAAGGAATTTGTTTCGACGTTCTTGCCTGAAGGAATATGAATTTATGAAGCCTATCATGATGAAATATAAAACTGAATTTCTAATGCATGGAAAAGTACTTGCTGAGGGCATGATTTGCATTGAAAGTGGGCAGTGATAAAATTCCGCCCTTTTCATTGAGTAACACAGTATATTAATCCCCATTGTAATGTTATTGCCGTCCACAAACGAAATTCACTTTGCATTGCAATGTAATTTGAATTTACAATGGTTGCTTTGGAGAAACACTGCCCCTTTCTTTCTAAGTTTCTTGCATGCAAATATTATTTTCGCTGCGTCGCGTCGGGTCTTTGTCAAGAGGACGAGGAAATGATTTTACAAGATGATATATTTTATAAGCAAATTTCGAGTCGATGCGCTTCAAGTGACGAAGGCAAAGGCTTGACAAATAAACTAAACTACGATGTGAGTTGTACAACGACTTCCAGTGCTGCAGTTTCTTCATTTGCAACAAAATTTCGGTTGGTGCAGACGTGTGAGCTTGAAGTCCAAAAGGCCTTTCCCCGTACAGAAAACGTTAAAACACAGGATACAAACAGCTCAGAGGGGATTCTTGGTCATTTTGAAGCATGTGAGGTTTGTTCATTGCTATGCTGTTTTGCACCGCGCGATTCAAAATTTGTATGCAGAACGGCAGTCAACAATGAACAATAGAAACAACAATCAAACCAACCTGGCAAGAAGTTGCCAGGTGATTTGATTGGATGATACACAATGAGTAAACAATCATATTTAATTACCACCCTGGATCCAAGCGAGGCTCATACAAGCTTTACTTCGTAGTTGCGCAGACTCTATTTTTCCTTTGAGGAGGAGTTTGAGGCTGCACGCAGGCTAGCATTCGGCCTGTTGCATTGCAGCGAAAATTACCATGCAAAAGATTCAGTATACAAATCAACAACAAAAAAGGTAAGCGAAGATATTTTTACTGTGAATGCTTTAAAAAAGTTTCTTTCTCTGTAGCATTTATTGGTTAATATGTGATGGTGGAGAGTGTAACCATTCGATGATCAAGATGATGTTCAATGGCGAGGTAAAAGGATGGATTGTTTCGTTGCCTACAATATTCACACGGGAGAGGGATTAGTTGTGATGGTTGACTGCGAGGTAAAAAAGTTGTGTATACATTTCAATGTGTCATACCGGGTGTCCCAAAAAAAACGGAACAGGTTTGATCCGGGCTAGCGACAAGAATTTAGGTCAAATAAATCCCTAATAATTTTTGAAGTAATCCTCGATAGTTAACTTGAAGATAAATACCTTGTTTGTTGATATTGGAGCATTGAGAGCTGAAAAATTAGTCTTGAAAGTCCAAATTTGCCTCGACCTCCAAACCAGAGCTTTTAGGTTTTGGCCTATACTACAAATGCGCTGTTTCGGGAATCTCCTGCATCATAGGGAAATACGAGCAAGAAGACTCATGCTTAGGAACGTATTTGAATAGAAATCCAACTTAACCTGACAACCAGATTCACTAATTTATTCCCGAAAGAGACATCTTTCTTCATTCTACAAAAAGTTCAAATTACTTCTGTCTAATAAAAGATTGCCATCAGCGGAATGGTTCCCTTGGGTGTGAAAATAAGTTATTTCGTGCAATCATCATTGCTTGAATGAAATGCATTTTGTATCATCTATCTTGGAATTATTCTCACTGGGAAGGTCCATTGAAATGACAAGTGGACTTGAGTTTCCAAGGAATTCAGGTAATAGAAGCATGCAATAACGTCCCCAAGGACCTACTGAGCCTATTTAAGACGAGGTCCAGCCTCGTGTGGCCTCTTTTCAAGTAAACAGTACACAACTTGCATATTGGAAATCGGAAGTCATCAATTACCATCTCGCTGCCACTGACTATAAGAACATGGCGGCCCAAGTTCCAGCCAACGTGGACCCAGACGAACTGAGAAACCTTGTTCCTGACCTTGAACTGACCAGAATGGTGGACAACAGCAGCCTGCAGTACCAGCACCAGCAGCAAACCAACCTGAACCTGTAAGTTTTCTTTACATAGCGTTATTTATTTAGGTGGAGGAGTGCAGTTTAGCAGAGGCATTCGAATGTTGGGGTTGTTGATTGTTCTGTATATATGCCTGTCTTGCTTTAAGGCTAGGCCAGGCTATGGTCGGCAAGGTTAGTTAGAGCTGTTAGCTACAATCTTGGCCAAAAAAAGCTGGGACATAGGCAAATTTCAGTGTGGTCGCGATGTTTCCTAAAATATCGAGAAGAAATCGAACATTTTGGACCTTGTGATCCCCCCTCCCCCTAATTCAATGTTGGCTAGGGCGAATGACGTTTGATTCAAGCAACATTGAAACGGGGGGAGCGGGGGGCCTGCAATCAAATGCCAAAGTAGTGCAATTTTCTGATTTGTCCCATGTATTTTGGCCAAGATTGTCTGAAAAATTACTAATACCACCCCTAATTAATGTTGCTATAAATCAAAGTGTACTTGTTTCAGACAATCCCTTTTAAGAGGAATAGAAAGATTATAGGTGTAGGCTGAACTCTAGAAAACTTCAGAGTTTAATGTATTAGCAACTACTGGTTAATCCATTAGATCTATGACGTCATCAAATTATGCACAATTTTCCCATTGCGATCTGCAAAACTCCCCTTGTGCACAAAACCTACTGTTCGATTCCGTTTGAGAACGTCACTGTTGGCAAGAAAGATTTGAAAATACAATTTTCCGCCTAGTTAGTACAAATTATGCGCCTCCGCAGTCACTATTGTTCTCATTTCAAATTTGCCTTTAGCCAAATTTCTAACGATTTATTCACTTTGAATGAGATTAAATCCACCCCAGCAATTCCATTCACCCTAGGACAGGATTTCATTGTCTATTGTGCCGACGAATAGCAGTGCAGCACTTTTTGTTAAAGAACAATGCCGATGTCGCCTGGCTACAAGGCGGTTTTCGTGATGGCTGGAATATTGATAAAAGGCCAACGGTTCTCCCCACGGTTCTCCATCTTTAAATCTTAATAACTTCGGCTTCGTTCGCGCTATTTTCACGAATTTTGTCTTATTCTACTATGCAAAATAAGCTTTATTAGCCTACAGTCATTTTTTATATTGATATGTTCGCGAAATATGATTTCCCACGGTTCTCCACAACTTTTATAAAAAAGTTATTCGGAACTATCTATTTTAAGTTTTTAAACTATGGAGAACCGTGAGATTTCCCCCTTCCAGGCGATTCTTACCTGGTTTTTTTCCATGAATAGAAAGGTTTCGATGTTCAAATGTGGACTCACACGAATTTTCCCTAAAAGCGTGACTTATCCCAAAATTATGGGGTGTTTTCTATGGAGCACCGTCACGGAGAACCGTGCATTCATAACAAACCGGACCTCAGACAATGACCTCAAGCGTTTCTCTTACAACGATAAGTCGCATTCAAAGAGCGGCAGAGTACGCAATCTGATTACAGTGGAAGAAAGCTCACAACCCTAAAGTACGTCACCTTTCATAGAGAAATCTATACATCTGTGTAAAATGCAGAAATTTGACCACGCCAACATTTAAGACAGTGCTCAGCGAATTTAGCAAACAACGCCCATTTCGACAGAAATGGTTGAGAACTCACTTCTTGTGCTGGGGATGATGGTAGTAAAATTTCAAGCAAAAATCTCTATGGGTTCTCGAGCTATGAGTTATTTTTGTTGACAACCATTTTCAGACAATCTTGGCCAAAAAAAGCTGGGACATAGGCAAATTTCAGTGTGGTCGCGATGTTTCCTAAAATATCGAGAAGAAATCGAACATTTTGGACCTTGTGATCCCCCTCCCCCTAATTCAATGTTGGCTAGGACGAATGGCGTTTGATTCAAGCAACATTGAAACGGGGGGAGCCTGTAATCAAATGCCAAAGTAGTGCAAATTTCTGATTTGTCCCATGTATTTTGGCCAAGATTGTAGTTATTTAGGGTCATTCAGGGCATCCTAGGGTTTGAGGGGTTTGTAAGGGGTTTGAGGGGGTTGTAAGTCTATCATATCAACCAGAAAATGACATTTACCGCTGCCTGCTAAACTGCAATACCTGCTCGCTCCCTTTTATTTTGTCTCCTCTTTGCCCTTCTTACCTTACCGACGGGCAAGTCACTCCCAAAAAAGAGGAAAAGAAGAAATATATAAATAAAAAAAGGTGTACGAGATTTACTAATCACAAGAGATTATTTTATGATTATTTTATGATTATTGAAATTATTTTGTGATTATTTTGTGATTATTTTCTTGATTTTTGTCATTATTTAATGAATATTTTGTGATTATTTATTATTTTGGGATTATTTTGTAATTATTTGGTGATTATTTTAAAAGTGGATGAGATTATAATCAGTGATTTGCCCCTCGGCCCTTGCCATGAAACTGTCATGAATAACCGTAATTTTGAGTTTAGAAACGTTTTGTTTATTAACTATTCATATTTTGTGGGTATCTTTTAACTCTTAACTCTTAACTGGAGCTGAATTGCTGCAGATTAACATTTTATATTGTGCCTAAAACACTCTGTTCGAGCTGAATTGCTGCAGGGTAGCATTTTATATTTTGCATAACCACCCTGTTCGAGCTGAATTGCTGCAGGGTAACATTTTATAGTGTGCCTAAAACACTCTGTTCGAGCTGAATTGCTGCAGATTAACATTTTATATTGTGCCTAAAACACTCTGTTCGAGCTGAATTGCTGCAGGGTAGCATTTTATATTTTGCATAACCACCCTGTTCGAGCTGAATTGCTGCAGGGTAACATTTTATATTGTGCCTAAAACACTCTGTTCGAGCTGAATTGCTGCAGGGTAACATTTTATATTGTGCCTAAAATACTCTGTTCGAGCTGAATTGCTGCAGGGTAGCATTTTATATTTTGCATAATCACCCTGTTTGAGCTGACTTGCTGCAGGGTAACACTTTATATTGTTCCTAAAACACTCTGTTCGAGCTGAATTGCTGCAGAGTAACATTTTATATTGTGCCTAAAACACTCTGTTCGAGCTGAATTGCTGCAGGGTAACATTTTATATTGTGCCTAAAATACTCTGTTCGAGCTGAATTGCTGCAGGGTAGCATTTTATATTTTGCATAATCACCCTGTTTGAGCTGACTTGCTGCAGGGTAACACTTTATATTGTTCCTAAAACACTCTGTTCGAGCTGAATTGCTGCAGATTAGCATTTTATATTGTGCCTAAAACACTCTGTTCGAGCTGAATTGCTGCAGGGTAACATTTTATATTGTGCCTAAAATACTCTGTTCGAGCTGAATTGCTGCAGGGTAGCATTTTATATTTTGCATAATCACCCTGTTTGAGCTGACTTGCTGCAGGGTAACACTTTATATTGTTCCTAAAACACTCTGTTCGAGCTGAATTGCTGCAGATTAGCATTTTATATTGTGCCTAAAACACTCTGTTCGAGCTGAATTGCTGCAGGGTAACATTTTATATTTGGCATAACCACCCTGTTTGAGCTGACTTGCTGCAGGGTAACACTTTATATTGTTCCTAAAACACTCTGTTCGAGCTGAATTGCTGCAGATTAACATTTTATATTGTGCCTAAAACACTCTGTTCGAGCTGAATTGCTGCAGGGTAGCATTTTATATTTTGCATAACCACCCTGTTCGAGCTGAATTGCTGCAGGGTAACATTTATATTGTTCCTAAAACACTCTGTTCGAGCTGAATTGCTGCAGATTAGCATTTTATATTGTGCCTAAAACACTCTGTTCGAGCTGAATTGCTGCAGGGTAGACATTTTATATTTTGCATAACCACCCTGTTCGAGCTGAATTGCTGCAGGGTAACATTTTATATTTTGCATAACCACCCTGTTCGAGCTGAATTGCTGCCGGGTAACCTTTTATAGTGTCCCTACAACACTCTGTTCNAATTGCTGCAGGGTAACATTTTGTATTTTGCATAACCACTCTGTTGGAGCTGAATTGCTGCAGGGTAACATTTTATATTGTGCCTAAAACACTCTGTTCGAGCTGCATTGCTGCAGAGTAAAAAAATTTTATATTGTGCCTAAAACGCTGTTCCAGCTGAATTGCTGCAGGTCGACATTTTATATTTTGCGTAACACCCAGGGCGTTATTTTCCCCGTGACCGTGTGACCATTGGTCACAGGAAATCACAGGAAAAAATTCTCTCACAGGAAATTTTCAATACTGAATAAGGAATTCAACACTTTTATCCATTTCACAAGAAGAAACTGAATTTTGAATGAATAAAAATGCTCACAGGAATAAAAACACCTTATTCACACCGAAGAGATCAACCATCTTAAATCAAACAAGTTTAGCAAAGATATTTACAATTTCTGCAGTATATCATGCACACTTTTTTCTCAAATGTCTCCCATTTTGCATGAAATATTTACCTAAATTGAAACTGAATTAATTATTGTCACATTTGTAAAGCAATATTATGCTGCTATTATGGTATATGTTTGACATTCAGTTTCATATTTGTGCAGAAGTTGCCCGCTCTTCTTTTCTCAACAGAAAAGAGGGCATATCTGTTGGTTTGTATCCATTTCAAGTTATCCATTATTGTCCCTAAATACCCTCTCCTCCATCATTTGAGCATTGAATATTCATTCCATCTTGATATATTTGAAAGCGCAGCACAACATGCAAAGTCCAAGAAGCACCTAAGTCCAATATATAAAACTAACAAAGTAAGCTCGTAGTCTTTGTCCTTGTTGTTTGCACTTTATTTTTCAAAACAGGTTTTCCAGCCTCCAACTTTAAAACAAAAGGCCTAAAAACCAGAACCGCTGCTTCCCATATATATATGGTTTTGTTTGTGATTGAATGGTGCACTTCCTTCTTGTGCCTCACTCACAACACCACCGATTAGATTCACCTCCTTTGTACAAATGTATAACTTTGGGAATCAAGTATTCATCACATCGCTTTATGGTTGCAATTGATAATCATGGACCAGAATTGACCAGAATCAACAAGCAGCCAACATGTTGCAAGCTTTATTCATTGTACCTTTGCTAAATGAAAACGAGGTGCCGATTGCATGCAACCAGAATGATTCTCCTGGACCCCAGCAGGCAGGGGTCCAGGAGAATCATTCTGGTTGTTGGAAGTTGGTGGTTGGGGGGAGGAAAAACTTTAACAGTAATACGGTAATCCTGTTTGAGCAAGGGAAAGTTTAATAATCAATTTAATCAAATTTATCTGTAATTCTACATCTATAAATATATTGTAATTTCTGGTTCATTGATATTGTGATTATTAATAAAAAATGCACTTGCAGCTGCAGTTGAAGCACATGTACTCGCTTACTAACCAGGCATTTTTGATAGAATAAAACGACATGTAGATTTGTATGATCAGTTTGGAGTTTTAGCTCAGTTGTGTCAAATCCTAAATATATTGCTACATGAGCGTGTTGACCTTGTGATGGATGCTGCAAAGTACTTCGAGAAAATGGCAAATCACCCCGATCATGCTGATTGCAGGGTTGCCATTTGGCCGTTTTGACGGCCAAATTTCTCGATTCTGGTCGTTTTCAAAATCCTTGGCCGCCAAAAAATGTTTTGGCCGCAAATGAAGACATCACCAGTGCGGATAGGACATTTGTGCTGGAGACTGTCTTTAAAAATTTGTTAAGTACGCATGCGTGCCAATGAGAAGGAAGCAAATTTTTCAAACTGGCGTACGATCAAAACAACGAGTTGCGTACGAGGAATTTCAGGGTGAAGTGTTCGATGAGGGAAGGAGTTGCGAAGAGAAAAATTACCAAAAAGAAGTTACCATAAACATATTAAACAACATAGGGTAAATGACAGCAGTCACAAAGTACAGGTGAACAACATATCCGCGGCGGGGCGAAGAAACTTTCAACACAGATTCCAAACCAAAAAGTCCTGTACTTCAAGAAAAAAATTCCCGTCAAATTTTATATCAATTTGTAGCGGGAAAACGGAGGAATATGACTCCATCTGAAATAAATTTGTACTCCAAACGAGACGGAGGTAAAGCCGCTGAA
>REGM01000061.1:435205-462559 GCA_004194415.1 Aurelia aurita
TTGAGTAGCCTATGGAAAACCCGGAAAACAGAACACATAAACATGAAAATGAGGCTGGCTTGGTGACATCAACCCAAAACATTTGAGATGGAAGTTTGGCCGAAGGCTCACGCTCTTTGTTTTGTTTCGTTGTTTCATCTCACGCTGGATCATCTAAACAGGTTGTTAACAGTGTTGACGAAATCTCAAAAAATCCTATGTCTGTTGTAGTGGCAGGGTAGGCTGCATTGTCATTTTCAATTAATCTGGAGGAGTACACTGTTAACAACCTGTTTAGATGATCCAGCATAGCTCTTAGTGACTGCTGCAAAACACTGACATGACCCAAAGAGATACCACGGGCGTGTGTGTGGTGTGCATCAATAACATGCTCCATTTCAGAATCAACTCGACGACGTAACAACAAGGCAATAGTTCTTTGATATTCTGTTCCTATCAATAAAAAATATTGTGCCCTGTCAAAACCAACTTCCAATGGATCTGTCTCTAGTTGCGAGACGAGTTGAGGAATTTCTCGTAACAGATCTTCAGCTGTGTCACCTCTCCATTCGAGAATACCACAGGTAAACACAGAGAGCAGCAAAACAACGAAACAAAAAAGAGCGTGAGCCTTCGGCCAAACTTCCATCTCGAATATTTTGGGTTGATGTCACCAAGCCAGCCTCATTTTCATGTTTATGTGTTCTGTTTTCCGGGTTTTCCATAGGCTACTCAAGTTGGATTGCCCGCCAGACCGTGAGAAATTTTTAGAGCAGCATGAGAAATTTTTTGAACAGCGTGGGAAATTTTTTCGTTGAGGTTGCAATGAAAATATGCGCTAACAATAAAAATATGCCCTAACAATACAAATCTGCGCTTGCAATACAAATATAAGTTTGTAATAGAAATATAAGCAAGCAATGGAAATATACCCTTGCAATGTAAATACGAGGTTGGAATGAAAATATACATAAGCAAAGTAAAAATATATAGCAATAAGCAATTAAAATTTGACACTTGCAATGTTTAAATGTGCATAGCAATGAAAATATAGTTTAACCATAAAAATTTGACTTTTTTTGCTTTTGGCACTCCATATAAATTACAGTATTTCACAATGATTAATTAATGGATTAACATGTCATTGCAAAGCCATATTGGCTTGCAAAACTTGTGATAAACACAACAACGAAAATAACGAACCTTGTTTAATCCCCTTTGAGAAGAAAATTGCTTTCGACACGTTATTTAGAGCGGCAAATAAATGAAATATCTGATGGATGGAAATTGCGATCTTTCATGATTCATTCATGATTCACTCATGTGCGTCAGACAGAATGTTTCACAATCCAGTTTCTTTCGTTCTGGGTTCAGTACGCAGTCTGTACGGCACTTGCTTCCTTCGTTCATCTGTGTAAACCACCTGATGTCACAGAGGTCTGGTACCAAGCGTCCTGACCGCACTCAATCGCCGCCATGATTTGAATGAAAATTCGCTTTTCGATTCTCGTTTTCAAGAAAACTACGAGGAATATGAAACTGAAACCAAGAAAAATGAAATCTACGATATCGATTTGCTCGAAATGTATGAAAAAAAATTTCGATTCATTTACACTTAAAAGATGCTGGATGGCAGTAAGTCAACAGGTGTTGATCAAATTCCACCAAAACTAGTTTCTCTGGCTAGTGATGAAAAGTGACTGCTGCAGTTTGCCCTTTAGACAAATGCGAACCCATTCGTACTGCGGAGAGAAATTATCGTCCAGTCAGTGTACTAAACACTTTTTCCAAAATCTTTGAAAAAATTCTAAAAGAACAGCTCAGTCCTTCTTTCGATTTTTATTGCAGCTTATAGAACGGCCTACAGTACACAGCACGTTTTAATTAAACTTTTAGAAGAGTGGAAATCTAAGCTTGATAATAATTTCATTGTAGGGTCCGTCATGATGGATCTCTCAAAAGCTTTTGATTGCATCCCACACGATTTGATAATAGCCAAACTTCATGCATATGGCTTTGATGAAAATGCACTTGTTCTTGTCTATTCCTATCTGAAAAGACAGAAGCAGAGTGTGCGGATAAATAATGTCTACAGCTCTTTCCAAGAAATTGTATCAGGAGTACCCCAAGGATCAGTGTTTTAAGCCCTATTCTTTTCAATGTCTACATAAATGATCTTTTCTTTTTCATAAAGCAAGCAACCATGTACAACTATTTTGATGATAATACGCTAGCTTTCTTTTCCAAATCCTTGCCAGATCTTGTCAAGGTTTTGGAAAATGAAGCAGATAGCGCTTTATCTTGGCTCGAACAACAAATTCCATGCAATTTTTGTTAAGAAAGACCAGACAAACACTTGTGGCATAAATCTTGATTTCCAAGGACATTCTGTCAAATCTGAAGAAACTGTTAAACTCTTAGGTGTAACACTAGATTACAAACTGAATTTTGACCCAAATATATCAAACCTTTGCAAAAAAACTGCGGCACAACTTAAGTCATTTATTGGTTTTGCTGAAAGAGAAGTTTCCGTTCAAAGCTTCGTGTACTCGAATTTTAACTACTCTCTTAGTTTGGTACTTTTCGTCTTCAAAATCAGTCCAGAAAATCGAAAGAATACAGGAGCACGCGCTAAGATTTCTGTACAATGATCATAAAAGCTCCTATGATGATCTACTTCTTAGGTCAAAAAGATGCACAATGCAAGTTGCTCGTCAGAGAACCCTCTGTATCGAAATCTTTAAGACAATAAAAAACCTGAATCCATCTTTTAAGCGTGACATTTTTAGTCTAAGAATTTCAAAGCATCCATCTAGGAATCCGAACAATTTAAACCATTTTCAACCAAATCAGGTAACTTTCGGCTCCAAGAGCCTCAAAGCCATGAGGCCCCAGATCTGGAACTGTTTACCAAGTGAATTAAAATCAGCAGAAAATCTTAACAATTTTAAGGGTTTGATTCATTTTTGGTAGATTCGATTTAGATTAGTTGTATGTATATATGTACATATAGCTAGAGATAAAATCGAATTAAAATAAGGTTACAAACAAACAAACAAAAGTACTTTAAAAATATACTTGGTACCTCTGAAATACGATACTTTTTCGAAGTACTCAGAATTTTATACATGGTAAACTTCAGAACAAGGACGAATCCAGAGATTGAAGGTTCAAAGAGAAAACAAGAGACGAATCCAGTGTAAATCGACGTTTCCAGTTATAAAAGACAATCCATGTTTGGCAAAATCGGTTAAATTAATATAGAATTGTTAGGACTAGGCCATGATTATTTAAAGCACGTTTCAAGACAAGCTTGTCGGTCGTAGGGCTTGCAAATAAGGAAAGATCATTGAAATAAACTAAATAAGAAAGTACACTGTATTTTTTAGAAGTACTAAGTATTTTAAAAGTAAAAGTACATTGTATTTTATAAGAAGCACATAGTACTTCATAAGTAGTCCATAGTATTTTATACGAAGTACAAAGTATTTTTAACAAGTAGTTTGGGACTAAACCCCATAAAATCACCCAATTTCATAAACCTTTTAAATATTAAAGTTCCACTCGCTAAGCTCTCTTGAATGATGCCTAGTTTGCAGTACTGGTAAATAAAATATCAGTTCGATGGCCAAAAACAATTTTGGCCCATTAAATTTATTGGGAGTACTTTATTAGTACATGAATTTACACAAACAAACTGCAGCAGTTATAATATGAATGACATTAAAAGAACGAATACATTAAGAAAGGAATTTAACTGTTACGACGTTGAACGAAGTTCTCTTTATGGTTTCTTGAAAATCTGCTGTTAAGAACCTTGAATTGAAAGTTCTCTGAGGTGCCTCTTCAACAGCGAGAAAGTTCCAGTTCGCCAAATTATGGCCCAATTTCAATGACCCTGTGAATGTGGAAAACTGATGGTTACTTATCGCTAACATCAGTAAATAAAAAGTAAACATCGCTAACTCTTGACGGCAATTCAAAAAAAAGCATCGGTGTTTGCCGAAATTTACAGTAATGAATCATCTACCCAAGGGCCTTAGGAAGAGTGTTCAGTAGGCCCAGAAATGTATTATTCAGAATAGAAAACATACCAGGATGGTCTTGGTTGTATCTTTGTTGTTTTTCTGTTTTCCTTTGCTTTTCAAACGACATAAATCCTTCGTTTTCGCGAGTTTAAATTCAGCCAAACGAAACCGTAGCCAATGCGAGCCGCCATTTTTCATTTTTCAAAGCGAAAGCGAGGCTGGAGACAAAACACGAAGAAAAGAGAGATGGGTAAGTCATGCGCTGTTTCTTATTCTTTCCTCGTATACCAAGGCTTGTTACCAAGCTACTTCCATATATAGAAGCGTGTCCGGACACTCCTAAAATTTGAATGGGGGTTGTGTTGTTGCGCGCGCTTTTCAAAATTTAAGAGCAGCGCGCCAATTTGAAAGAGGATTGTTCATGTGGTTGACGAAAGATGGCAACTGCTGGAGCGAACAGCTGCTGTAGTAAACAGAGCTTCGGGTAAGAACTTGTTTTCTTCTCCTACAACTTAGTTGCTTAGACCAAACGAGCAACTGGGTATAATTTGATATTTAAAACAGAGCACGGTGAGAACTTCGGTGAGCACTATTTACTGCTTCAAATCGCAGCACGTGAAGGCAGGCCTCAGCCCCATGAAGGCAGGCCAACAAGTTGGCCTAAAAGTCTAAGTTCTCACATTATGATTCCATTTATTTCCAGCTGCCACAAGACACTTTTACGAGAACTCTTCATTGCTAACAACAACGAAGACAAGAAGAACACTTGTATCATAGCGGGGTTTCCAAGTCAGACCCAAAACACGTAGACCCAAAATAAATATTGAAAGCAGTTTTGATATAGACCCGACATTTTACATAATATTCTTAGACCGAAAATGTCAAAATAGACTAAAGCAGTATTTTCTCAGTCAGATATTTGTTTTAACTAACAACAGCCTGTTACAGTGACCTTCAGTGGGCATGATTGATTTTGTGCTAATCCAAGTTCCCCTTTCCTGAACTTTGAAACAGTTCACATAACTTCCGGCTTTTTTCATGCTGTGCTTCCGCGTTCTGCAATGTGGGCCACCCATCGCGATCCTTGAACAAATCATCCAAGATGAAAATGAATGCACTGTCTTTGGAACTTTCAACGAATTGAAGTATCATAATTGAAGTATCAACTAAAATCTCAAAGCAATTATTGACAGAAATCACAATCAAAACAATTTCAAATCATTTGTCAATACTGGACGATGTCAAAACATTCTGTGTGACCTGGGAAAATCGAAGCTTCAAATTACCAAAGTTTCCTAGCTTTTTAATCTGGGTTTCTCGATTTTTGAAAAATTTAGCTTAAAATTTCTTATGATCAGTTTCATATAAAAAATACATGCAATAAAAAAGGAAGCAAATCCAGCTGATGATAAATCCTAATTGAAGTGTTGTTTTACAGCTGCTGCATTTGTTTGTAAATTCATCCAATATAGAAACCTAGGCGCTTGGTAAGACCATTCGTACAACTTTAATTTGGGGTTTCAGCGTCGAGCAATGATGAGATTTTGAAATTAAATAGCTATATCTGCGATTTAAATTTTGGTTCTTAGTGTAAACCCCCTGGTTTACAGATACAACAGGGCACCAAGGGGAAAATAAGACAAAAGGTAGGGTAACCAGCCTTGCACTGTCACATGACATGCTCATAGCTTCCCGATTGGCTAAGAAACAGCGCATGACTTACCCATCTCTCTTTTCTTCGTGTTTTGTCTCCAGCCTCACTTTCGCTTTGAAAATGTAAAATGGCGGCTCGCATTGGCTACGGTTTCGTTTGGCTGAATTTAAACTCGCGAAAACGAAGGATTTATGTCGTTTGAAAAGCAAAGGAAAACAGAAAAACAACAAAGATACAACCAAGACCATCCTGGTATGTTTCCTATTCTGAATAATACATATCTGGGCCTACTGACCACTCTTCCTAAGGCCTTGATCTACCAAATAAAAGACAAAACCACTCAATTTTTTACAAGAAACCGCTCAATAAGAAATTCTTGTTAGCTTCTTCCAGAAAATTAAGAAACTGTACTAGAAGCGACCAGGTCGACTCGAGTTTGAGAAATTTTTCCAACTTTTGGTTATTTGATGCAAAGTTTTTGAACAAAAAGTGCGTTAGCAACCCAAAAAATTGGGGCGGTGCCGCAATATTATTCGAGTTGAATTAAATCTTGTCATCAACGGATGCAGGGGTAACAAGAGTTCTTAATATGTCTCTTGCTTTTTAGAACGTCTATTTGTTTCATTTTGGTTGTGGCGACTAAAAACTTTCATGGGTGATTGAAATTTTTAATTCCAAATGAACAATGATAAAAGTAGTGGCTGAAGGATTTTCGAGGGGCATTGATCTTTGTACGTCATCGTCAACAGAACTGTCTGCACTGCAAGAACGAGCGGGTTGCAGGAGAGGCATCCACCTTGTAATACCAACAGAACTAGAAAGGCCCAAGAATGTTAAATAACTTTAGGTGTAACCCCCGGGGGAGTTACGCCCACAGACTGTTTTATAGAGACGCTTTGTTGTTTTGGGAGTAGAGTTGAACGAGCCTTCGAAGCCTTACACACGAGTTGGAGCCTATAGCCTATAATTTGTTACAGTCCTCTTGTATAAACATGTAAATAGTATGTTATGTTATTTGAGCTGAGCCTATGATCCTAAGAGCCTACATTCTATATATATGCGACTAATTTCTGTATTGTGGAACTCAGGAAGGGCGGAAGGCCTAACCTCCCTGAGAGGGAACACTTTGGAGAATTCCAACTTTATCTAACANAAATAACTTTAGGTGTAACCCCCGGGGGAGTTACGCCCACAGACTGTTTTATAGAGACGCTTTGTTGTTTTGGGAGTAGAGTTGAACGAGCCTTCGAAGCCTTACACACGAGTTGGAGCCTATAGCCTATAATTTGTTACAGTCCTCTTGTATAAACATGTAAATAGTATGTTATGTTATTTGAGCCGAGCCTATGATCCTAAGAGCCTACATTCTATATATATGCGACTAATTTCTGTATTGTGGAACTCAGGAAGGGCGGAAGGACTTTGGAGAATTCCAACTTTATCTAACACAAGAATAAGAATATTCATTTTACCGATTTCCAAGAACTAGAAAGGCCTGTTATTAACTGATGTTACATAATTTGCTTCTGTTTGATTCCAATGCTCAGAACGCCGCACTCACTAACTGTTGTTATTTCTACCAAGTGTCCCAATAAAAAGTTCTGATGTTTGACTTAACCCTATAGTGGTTGGGATATCTGAACTAACCTATTTTGGTTGGGGGGCAAAATAACCCCCCACCCCCCTCCTACCTAACTCTTGACTGATAATAGGTAGAGCAACCAGATTTGATCTGCTAATAGCCCCGGGCATGTACTTCTCAAAAATATAAAAAGTAACCAAAAATTTGCCACAGATATTGCTCACGTCAGCATTTTCTCTTTTGTGGTCCAGAAAAGATGCAAAATCAGCCAAAATCAGGAAATATGAGATAAAATCAAATTTACATCAATTAACACTACTCTGCAAAAGAAATTTGCAAAATATTGCGATTTTGCTACTTTTTTCGCGATAATTAAGATTTGAGAACTTTATGAGTACTTGTACAATAGGTAGTTGCAATTTTTAACCTTGCGGAGTTATCAGAAAAAATCTACTAGGGGGGCAAATTTGCCCCCCCAACCAAAATAGGGTTAATGCAGGGAAAAATTTCTGAATCTGGCAATTTCTATTCATTCTAGTTACATGCTAGGCATTCCAACTTACAGTTTGACATATCACCGGAAGAAATTATGAGCTATAGCATTCCATGTTCATGTTGAAGGCCAAACCAGATAGTCTTGTATGCCTGCATCACTGCAGTGAAGGACTCCCCAGATGAGCGAAGCTAAAATGCAGGGGCGGATCCAGACAGTCGCCACAGACGCACTGAAGACGGTCAACTTCCCAAACCGCATTCTTATAAAGTTGGATATCCAACAATTTGTTGCGAGCCGTCAACGAAGGAAAATTCGAGCTCTAATATCCTAAATTTGTTATAATGAAAATCTTCATTCGATCCTAAATTCCTGAAACTTGTAGTTGTTTTTATTTCTATTCCTCACGATAAAGGCAGTCTGTAATATTGTTCAGATATCATCTGTTACCTGGTTGCAGAGTCCCTATTTGATTTGCCTCGTTCTGCTTCCTCAGGTTTGTATGCTTTCTATATTTGGAACAGCCTTTCATTTCACAACAATAGCAAGTTTTTGCATACATTATAGAACAAGCGTGCGACTTTACGCATATCTTAAAAACTGCGCGGTCATAAAAAACAATGGTTTTAGTGACAAATTTTTCTTAGCATTATCTTGTGCGACGGTACTGGCGAAGGATGATAAATGGCATCCAATACAAAATGCATGTAGGAAAGATTGCGAGACTGTTGTGGCGATGTATGTGATCTACCGTTAACGTCATCAGGAATCCTCACTGATCTGTGGGAATCCTCACTTATCTGTGGGAATCCTCAAAACAACAGCCTCACTCTGACCTTTGGCTTTTGGCCTAGGCCTTAGCACTCTCCAAGTTCAACAGCAAATCGTCAGGTAAGATTTGAAAGAGAAGAGTCCCAACTTACTTGAAGTTTATTAAGGTATTACACAAATTAACTGAAGTATTGCATCAAGAAAATGGGACAACTTTGTGAACATTTGTGTGTGATACTAGTCGCAAACCAGTTTTGTTTTGCAATCATGCTGTTCAGCAGTTGGAATGACTTCCTCCTTTTATTTTAATTTTATTGGTGAGTGATGTGTTCAATTTTGTTTCAATTTTCCAATCTAAAGAACTGTGTTTAAAGGGATGTTAACAAGAAACGAAATACGAAGGAAACTTTTCATTTCTATATCTGTGGTTATTAATTTAGTGATTGTTAGTTCAGAATGGATGATTTCTACCTCTCATAAATGCACAGGAACACCACCCTCTTTAAAAAAGGGGCGTTTTCCAGCGATCCTAACGGCGTGGCCCAAGACAAATTTTCCGGGGGCTGTGCCCCCGGACCCCTGGCGCTCGTTCCTCCAATCAAACTTTAACTCGCAGCGCTCGTGCTGTCGACTGTCGTGTCTTGGGCTGGATCCGCCCCTGAATTGGGTTGAAGATTCGTCTACCTTAACAACGAGCAAGAGTTCTGCTCATTAAGCAAAATCAAAGTAAGATCTGAAGACTCGAATCAGGGGGGAAACAAAATTTTTAATTTGCCAGCGTAAGGTCCATAAAAAGTCCATTCCTATAGTCATATTTGTCAGCGTAAGGTCCATTCCTNTTCCGGGGGCTGTGCCCCCGACCCCTGGCGCTCGTTCCTCCAATCAAACTTTAACTCGCAGCGCTCGTGCTGTCGACTGTCGTGTCTTGGGCTGGATCCGCCCCTGAATTGGGTTGAAGATTCGTCTACCTTAACAACGAGCAAGAGTTCTGCTCATTAAGCAAAATCAAAGTAAGATCTGAAGACTCGAATCAGGGGGGAAACAAAATTTTTAATTTGCCAGCGTAAGGTCCATAAAAAGTCCATTCCTATAGTCATATTTGTCAGCGTAAGGTCCATTCCTATAGTCATATTTCTGACGACGAGAGTAAAAAATTGCTCGACCAAATAGAAACTACAATCCTTACAAAACTCGTTGAGACAAATGTGTTTTGTGTTAATTTTCACTGCCTGTAAACTACAGGGCCTCCGACGGGACCAGAGAAGTGGTGGGGCCAAACTTTGCAAAAAATTTACCATTGCACAACATGATAAGCTGCCATTCAACTTTGCACTTATTTTGCAAAAAAGTGGGGGGGGCCATGGCCCCCCGTTGTCGGAGGCCCTGTACTACTACATTCCACTGCTAAAGACCCCCTCCCCCATTGCAATGTTGGTGCGATTGAAGAACACATAGGTGTGGACTCATTTATGACATTTCCTTTATCTTCCAACATTGCAATGGGGGGCAGGGGGGACTCAACTAGGAATTTCCTCCAAAAAGCAAAGTGTCTCAAGAGTTTTGGCTAAGATTGACTTTTGTTACTGTTTACTGTCAAAGAATTTTGGCTACTGTAAACAACAACGATTATATAGACTTGCAAAAATTTAAGAAATTACTATTGTTTCCACTGTAATGTGCGAGTGTTGACGCATTTTTGGGACACCAAGTAGTATCAAACAGTATAATGTTTGTTAATGATTCTGTCCTTTCTTCTAATTCTCCAAGCTCAAAAAGCTATAACAGCAGTCCTCAATGAATTATAATAAATTAAAGGCTTGTCTCAATAAATGCTGACTTTTTCAATGCTTGTAATTCTCCCACTGATAGTCCAAAGAGGTGACAACATTTCCGGCATTTTCACGAAACTCTGTTCTACTCGACCATAAAATATGCCCAAGTTGTGTACGCAAAACGGCGGAGGTTTTGGGAATTTCACGTCCTAAATCTCTGAAAAAAATTGGCGATTGAAACTCCGCCGACTCCACTGATTTTTTTAAGACTATCCTTAAGAAACTCTGCAAGAAACTTTTACTATATGAATTTGGGTCCAATCTAACAAAGCGTAGTACGAAGGTCAGAGCCAAGTTGCTGATAATAAAATGAATGTACATGTCATTTCACTGTTTATATAAATTCCACAAAACTGATCATATCATTCTAAACTACTCATAAAATTTATGTACCTGGTGTCCCAAAAAAAGTTCTGACTCATGAGTAAACGCAAAGAAAAAAGTTCTCAATTTGGTATCCTGTTCGTGTTAGGCCATCGAAATCTTATGATAATTCGTAGCCCCCTTTTGATTAATAATCTACCCAAGTATTAGAAACAAGTCTGTGAAATTTTTTGCAATATCTTTATTTTCCATCCCTAAAGTTGTATTTTCATTTGATTAGGTAAAATCGCCAAAAAGTGACTGAAAAATTGGCAACCCAATGCTTTCTTTTCTTTCGCCCTATTGTTTGGTAAGCCAGTAAGGATTTAGTGGCAATCTTACTTTCTGTATAAGGTCAATGCAGAGCTAAAAAAATTTCAATTGTTGTATATGTGCTGCAAAGTGTTTCAAACAAAATGTGAATTACAAACCAAAATAATAGTAAAACAAAAATTTCTCATGATCTGGTCATTTTCTGAGCTCAAAAAGCTATATTATGAATAATGATAAATTATCAAATTAGAATTTACTCTGACCAAAGAATAACGTAAAAGGTAAAGTAAACTTGGGCACCAAGTTGCTAAATGTCCTAACTAGAAATTGGAATGATTTAAACCTGATGTGATGTTGCTCAGATGGCCCCTGTGCACATTTTTCTCATCAAAGATCAGTAGAGATTTGCACAGCTCATCATAGCAAGTATTTTATTTATTATTCTACCTACAGACTCATTACTTATAACTAAATTGCAGTGTATGCAAGGACAAGTAGCTATACAACAAAACAAAGGATGAGAAGTCCGACAATAAACATATATTTTATAAAGAGACTAAAGAATTTCGGCCATACTGAAAGTTCCACCACCGATTTTGAGAATTCAGAGTTTCTTGCGAGTTTTTTTACTAGTTCCATAAAACCTTCCCAATGTTTAGACATTTTACCCAAGGGTAATATGATAAAGGAAAAACGTGAAAATAAAGTAAAAATGCCATAAAGATGTCCTAGACTAAAACAAAGTTGCTTAAATAACACTTCTCCCAGTACTGGAGTTTCCTAATTTTTAGCTATCTGAGAGTTGAGTTTCCTGCAAAGAGTTTCTTATAAAAAATTTGTCTTTAATCTCGATTTCCATTTAATTCAACCAATGACCGATCCAAGTATTCTAAAGAAAATCAAACAATTAATGTACAATATGGCTATTGATCTGACATAAAGGGATCCCCAGAAATACCACAAATAACCTTAACATTAAAATTGCAATGCTAACCTAAGGCATAATTGCAAAAAACAACTACAAAGCTGCCTGTTGTTAATTATTGATGCAACATTTCTGTGAGGTCATTTTGCAAAGCATAGCATATTGGCAGTCAATTCTTCTTAAGGGGAAATTTGATCATGGCAGTGTAATGCATCATCATCCCACCAAAGTTCCCGGAACTTTCATATTCTGCAGCATGTTCTGTTAGCATATTCTATTGCTGCTATCAGCTTCAAGATGTCTTTTTATATGGTTGCTAGTCGAGAAGGGCACCACAGACTGGACTTTTGAGGTAAACCCAATGAAATAATTCCAAAATAGGCCCGTAGAGTTAACACAGCTTATAACGTACTAAAGTTCATAATGTGCATACACAACTTACCAAAAATCCAACCATAAAGGAGACCAATTGCCACACTACATGTAATGAGCAGTTGTACCATCCTGTTGCCACCAAATTACATTCCAATCCACAAAAACATTTGAAAATCCCTTTGGACAACATTATCTTGTCAATTGCAGGTACTCCCCCTGGCATTGTGGATGCCATTTAAACAGTGTTAAAACTATTTGGCCATCACTTGTCAATCCAACCATGACACGTACAGCACACCAACTAGATTGCAGAAATGCAGAGTTGTCTAAATCAGCCATAGGATTTGTTTTATGTGGGCACATTCTGGAAAATTATTGAGACAAAGGTCAGAACACCTATAAACAAATTCAAGAGAATATATTAGCGCTATGGTACTAGCTGCCAAGTTCCAAATCGGACCTAAAATTATGTTCAAAATCATAAAACTTGTATTTGTAGTATTTCAGACCTGGCCGTTTGAGGCGCGCGATCCAGCATCATCACGCACCTCATGGTCTGGTGATCTGTCGCACGCCTAAAAAGAATTCACATTCAATCACGCACCTTCGCTTTTATCATCAGAGGAAACGGGTGTATTTATTGTTCCTATCTGACATCTTTTTGTGGAAAGGAAATCACTCAATTGGTTTGTTATTAAAAAGAAATACGATAATGATGCTTAATCCTTCTCTCAATCCTTGCTATTTCCTGTCTATGCCCTGTCTATGATAATGACAAATGTCTCACACAATATCATCATTCTGATAAGGTCGCGGCAAAGTCAAACGACATGGCAACCAAAACCACTAAAGTTGCAGTTGGAGGACATGTCTCCTAAATCTAAGAACCTTGCTTGACTATGTATGGTCCACTGTTTGATGATAAGTTCGATTTATGAGAAGCATGTGAAGATGGTTTGATCTGGAAGGCTTGAAGATATTCAATTCCTCTTCATTCCAGGACTGCTAAAAGTGATACGGATACGGAGTAACTTAATGATTGCAAAGTAGTGGTCATCAAACGGCCTAAATACGAGTTTGGACAAAGAATGTAACACGGAAGAAAAATGATAGTTTGTATTGCTGTTACCCTTCAAAATATAATCAAATCTTGTTATTTCAACGCATTTCCAGTCTTGTTTGCATTACCAAGTGGGGCCGAGTGCTTAACACTAATCCATATGGGCTTTTTTCAAGCTACCATATATGGGGGGGTGCTTTCCACCCCCCCCCCCTCTGAAAACAGCCTTAGACTCTCCAGAATTCAATATAACTTGGCACAGTTATAGAGCCAGTAATTTGCAACATGTAGCACAATTTGGGTGTGGTTGCCACGCCCTATGATGTCACAGTGACGTCATAAAGTTGAAAATTGGCCAAAATCAGGTTCTCAAGTTAAATTTGAGTTTAACGAAGATTTTGAAGGAACTGTATGCGCTTTTTGGTCTAGTTTGTCGAAATACTTGCTGAAAAATGTTATTTTATTGTAAATAGCGCTTTTCGAATGATATTTTGGTAGAAATTATTCAATTCTGATGACGTAATTTATGCTATAAATTTGTTCCATGTAAAAATAGACAAAAACAAGCGGTAAAATGGTGATAATACATCACAAATGCATCATTGGAGTGTTTTCAATGGAAAAAGTTGGAAAATATTTAAAAAAATTGCTAATTAGCCCAAAATGGTGGCCAAAATGACGTCATAATAAAAAAATGCTGACGTCATCAAATTCCAGAAATTCCGGTATCAAATTAAAGCCCTTTGTTTGCTGATTCGTTTGATATATAATACTTAATAATTTAAGCAAATTTTGCAAATGAAATCATCGAAAGCAACGACTTTTCTGTTACCTGCTTCCAAATATGGGCTTGTCACGTGACCTGCGAGTTCTATTGTTCAAATTTTTTTCATCAAAATGTAGCTAATAGATAATTAGTAAAAATCAAGGAGACTGGGGGGACATAGCTGATGTCGTTTAAAAACGCAGCACGAAAAACCTTGAGGGGGGGTGCAATCCACCCCCCATATGGATTAGGGTTAAACACTCGTTTCTTCATTCTTAACCTCTAAAATCCCTCTCTTACAGAGCAATATCAAAAGCTTGAAATCACGCGCCTAGGTTAGCGAGGCGCATGATTTACCGCGCACCACTAAAATTGCTGACGACCAGGTCTGTATTTGCATTTGTATATTAGAGAAGCAATGTCTAGCTAGTTACATGACCAATTAATACCTCTTATAATGTCTAGAAACACTGACGTTTGATTTATTGAGGTAAAGAAACTCAAGTTTGAATGTTCTAAAGGCGTAAAAATGTATGGGGTGCACTGAAAAAATTTCAGGTGTACAAAAATTCATGGTACTGATGGATTGGAATGAATCAAATTCTACTTGATAGCCAAAAGATCAAAGTATTTTCTAATTTTTCTCCTGTTTTTGTACATTGAAAATATAGCTAAATTCAACTTTACAAAAATCAATTATTGTGAAATGTGTGAAGATTTTTACATTTCATCTTCTAAAACATTTAATCGAATTGTAAAGAATTTCTAAAACATTCTAAAACATTTAATCGAATTGTAAAGAATTTCCTCAAACAGAACAATGCTAAAGTATATTTTATCTTCTGAAAGAGTTAAAAAAATTAATTTTAGACGACACCCTTTTCACAGGTTAGAGGCAGACCTGGCCATAAGCAATTTTAGTGGTGCGCAGTAAATCATGCGCGTCGCTAACTTAGGCGCGTGATTTCAAGCTTTTGATATTGCTCTGTAAGAGAGGGATTTTAGAGGTTAATGCACCTATCATTTTATTGCCCCGACCCCCCCACCCTGGGATAGGCAGGGCTAATGCGGGGTCATTCATGTTTTTTGTGAGTGAAAGTGAGCGATGTCCCCGCCTATCGGGGCACTAGTCTTCTGTGAATGGGAGGCGATAGCTCTCGTTTGACCCCGCTTAAAGCCCCGGCATGTTATGCAGGGAATAGATGGAATTCCTAGCATTTGTTGTGTATTTCATCAGGTTATTTAAACAGCGACGGCAANAAACCGAAATCTGTAATAAGAACCTGAACAGAAAATCAGGGTGAAAAGGTTCTTATATATAGGGTTAGAAATTCCAAATTTCAGGCTGTAGGTTCTTAATAAATGAAGGTTCTTATGTGCGGGTTTTTACTGTAGATTTCACACCATTGAGAGCACTAGTTCAAAATCAAAATAAACAGAGAGAGCAAACCATTGTGGTTGGCTGCGCAGGAGGTGTGAAATCTATTCTTGAGGCTGCCAGATCCCTTCGCCATTTTAGACAGGAAATAAAGCTGCTGCGCATGCACAGTTTAAAACCTGCGAGCTTTCGGGAGAAGCGAATCACCCCGGGTATCCCCGCTCCCCGGGGCAAAATTTTCAGTGAACAGGAGGCGAATGGCCCCGCATCAGCCCCGCCTATCCCGGGGTGGGGGGGGTCGGGGCAATAAAGTGATAGGTGCATAAGAACGAAGAAACAAGTCTTTAAGCACTTGGCCCCACTTGGTAATGCAAACAAGACTGGAAATGCGTTGAAATAACAAGATTTTATTATATTTTGAACCATAACATCAATACAAACTATCGTTTTTTCTTCTGTGTTACATTGTTTGTCCAACACTCGTATTTAGGCCGTTTGATCACCACTACTTTTCAATCATTAAGACTCCGTATCAGTAACACTTTTAGCAGTCCTGGAATGAAGAGGAATTGAATATCTTCAAGCCTTCCAGATCAAACCACCTTCACAAGCTTCTCATAAATCGAACTTATGATCAAACACTGGACCATACATAGTCAAGCAACGTTCTTAGATTTAGGAGACATGTCCTCAAACTGCAACTTTAGTCGCTTTGGTCACCACATGATGATACTGTGTCAGTCAGTAATCATTATCATAGACAGGAAATAGCAAGGATCGAGAGAAGGATTAAGCATCAATATCTTATTTCTTTTAAATAACAAACCAATTGACTGATTTCCTTTCCACAAAAATATGTCAGATTGCAACAATAAATACACCCTTTCCCTTGATGATAAAAGCCAACAGATCATCCCTCCCAAAACCATGAGGTCGCGCGCCTCAAACGGCCAGGTCTGGTTAGAGGGTCTTTACATGAGAAATTTCAGCCCATGCCGAGTTTGACACGTGCCGAGTTTTAATAGCATTGCTTATTTTTCTTTGCGTTTACATGATATCTCAACACAGGTTGGGATAAGGTCACATGATAGGAATGCGGTCACAAACAATAGACGCAGGAATGCGAGCCCCATTCAAAAAGTTGATTGATTGCAGGAATAGATTCCATTTCCTTTGTTCACATTCTAATCTTTGATTTCAAAACGCCCCGAGCAGAAATTATTTGCGTTTACATTCTTTACAATTTGAACAAGGGTCTTAGGCCCTTTTTCAAGCATCTCACAACCAAAGATATTTTTTTAAAGTGAAATTTAACTATACCTTCAGTGCTAAAAAAATTACAAGAAACATTGCAAAGATACTTTGGTCTTTCAGCTATATCAAGCATAACCTGATTCATAACCTGATCCAGTACTTTTGGTACTACAATCTTTCAAAAGCCTGAACTTTTTTTGGCGTACTAATAGCAATCTTGTTGCATCTAAAGTTGGCATCTGCAGGACAAGGCCTCAGAAATAGGTAATTCTCATCACTTCCAAGGATATGAGTGGTGCATGGAGTATCATCATTGGCCTTGCCATTATATACAACTAGAAGTAACGAATCGTTATTATGAGTGCGCGCGTCCTGTTTCTAAATGTTAGTAGAGAGAGATGTGCTCCATGATGTGTGCCAGAAATCCTATATGCAGAAATGGAAGTTGACCAGAATCCTTTAGAGAAGACAGGTTAAAATCGAAATGATGTTTCGAAATAGAAACGTGAATGTAGGATTTTTCAGATTCTTGTGATTTCCAGTGGTTTTTGTGATTCTCTGTAATTCTTGAATTTTGTCAAGGGGTTATTGCAAAACTCTTATAGTTTTAAGAGAAATTATTGGGGCTTGTCTACAATTTTATTCAGGAAGTTTTACATTGAAAACCATCGATTTGCCCCTCGCGTCCTTTGGCTGATTCACTGAAAAATTATAAGTGAGTAACTAACTAGACGTTATAAATGTTCTGATTTAGGGCCTAAACCAAAGATCTGGTGTAAACAAACTTTACTTCCGCTGTTCTATTTCCAGACTTTTATTTGCACTTTAATAAAGAATTGAATAGGGCGAGGAATTGAAATCAAAGGCAATATCATATGAAGGAAACACCACTAATAGCTATCTTTTCATCAAAAGTACATTGACGTAATTTCTTTTCAAGTGAGAAACAATATGTGGAAAGAACAATTACTTCGTTAACTTAAACCAGAGGTAACAGACATCAGACACTGGGTGGAATAGTTTTGTATGTGCAGAACTGTTCTGAGCATTGCTGGTGGCGGTGACGGCTTTGGGATTTGGCTTAGCGTCGTCCACAGGAACTGTTCAACACTTATACTTTCTTTTTGGACACCCGTTCAGTATCTGAACCTAGACGTAGATTATCTGAACATGGGAGAGTAAATAACAACTTGCACCTTTAGGAAAATTACCAACATTTGTTTACCGATCTTTAAATTTTCTTTTTCTGTATTTGTGTGAAAGACAGAAAATTTAACAGGCAAGACTTCTTTGTTCTTTCAGGAGAGAAATGACAGCACGATAAGCTATATTTAGAGCAATAGTAATTTTTCAGGTCTTTCATTTTAAGAAATTAAGGCACGTGACCAAAAACTTGTGTGATCAAATGGCACCAAGATATGTGTAATATCTCGTAAGAACTTATTGGTAACACCCGCCCCCACCCTTAGTTATGCTTAAACCACTAGATGTTACCCTGAACCATACACTTTTCACATTCATCAAGTAAATTGAAATATAAGGGAGTCATTTTCAAATAATTTGAGAAATCACGACACAGCTAGACTTTACCATAACCCACTTGAGAAGTCTGACATTCAGACCAAAAACTCGAGTGATCAGAGTGGGGCGCGCAATTCAAATTGTCTGATAACACAACATAACGAAGTTTTTTTGAAATGCTTAAGTCAACAAAAAATTTTCTTTTCATTTTTTTCCAAGCAAACCCCTGCCTACAACGTTAATTATCAAAAAGATTTTGTTAAGGTTACTGTAACCCTTCATACCAAAAATTCTCAATTTTTCATTTTCGTCATAATCTGATGGTTTAAATATTTGAGTACCGTTTCAACCAACTCACTTCCAGAAATAACCACAATTACTGGGAAATTTGAGCATTTTAAAAGAAGCAATGATATTTCTCAAAAAATGCGGGAATAGACTTCAGAGGATTAAAGTAAACTCACTTGACCTTGCAGCTATATTCACAACATTCCCTGCTGATATTTTCTTGACATAAAGATTGACCAACACCGCGCTAAGCTTTATTGCTTTACCTGCGGCTTTCTATTTGCACTTTCAAGCATAATCGTTTTTCCTGCGCATTCTGCTTCAATGTGATAAAAGCCTGATTTCTCGAAACAAGATTCCAGGGTACTGGTGGGTACTAAAAAATCTTGGTGTACCTAACGGACCAATCAAATCTCTTGACACTTGGCATACAGGATCACAAAGCATATAACTACAAAAGGGTGTGAGTGATTTATGATAGATCCACTGGTCCGACTTTTATAAGGGTTTGAAAGTTAAAAAAACGTTTCAGACATTAACATTAATTCAAAATTTTATTATTTCCAGACAGCACATTTTATTAAAAATTTGTGACAAACTTTTGCAATTCAGGACCTTAAGGCTTTGGTAAATAGATAGTTTTGGTCGAACAATGCCTGATGGGGTACACCTAGATTTTTCCGCAAGGGTGGTGGATTTCGAATAAAATCTGGAATAAATCATATGCGTTTTTATTTAACTCATTCGTGCCCAGAGCGACTACAGTCCTTTGGGCTCAGCTCTGCAAAAACGCACTGCAAGTAATCAGTCTCCTTGTATTACACCTAGTCACCTCGTAAGCTCTCCTACTGAACTGATCACATGAAAATATCACGTGAAATAGGTATGCAAAGCCGCTGTACTTACAGGACATTTTACCTTTAAGTAGTAGCATGGCAATTAGATCCTTGGCATAAATGCACATTTATCACAAAAGTTTTCATGATCGGTAATTCATTCAAACTTTGAAAATTTTTCATAAGGTGAGAGTCAATTTTACTCACCCAGTACTAAATTATATGATGTTGTACATGCTACCATACGTACGTATTCAAACTCTGAAAGAAATTGAGTAAAACTTACCAAACATTAAATAATCACATCCACTGCAATTTTGTGCAAATACATATCTGAAATGTTATAAAAAGGCATTAGCATCCTGCAGTGTGCCCAGACATGAAAACAATTGAAAAATCAATTTCCTCAAAAACAATACCTTTAATGTTTCTCTTATTGACAATACGTTGAATTCCTTGAAACAGAAAGCCGTTTTGTTCTGGGTCTATTGGTGGTTTCTCTGTGAATTTGTAAAGTTGCAAAAATCTTCAGTAAATATAGTGACAAACAAACAAACCAATCGAATTAAAATAAGGTGACAAACAAGCAAACCAATCGAATTAAAATAAGGTGACAAACAAACAAAGTGACAGTGACAGTCATCCACACTGAGGTCAGATATCTTCTTTTTTTTATTCCCAAGCTATGTCAGTCACAAGAAATTGGATTTCAGATTTGAAATCAGGGGGAAATAGGCTCGCAGATGAAATAAAAATTATTTCCATATGGTTTGAAATAACAAAAATGTTAGAATTCCCAATTGACTCTTAGTTGATATCAGGTTCAAGACACCTACAATCTCGTTTAAAGAAGTTCTGATATCACAAACTTTATTGAACTAAATATCTGCTCACTAAGATAGCTAATCTTTTATAAAAATATGTTGGTTGCGTGTGGTACCATCAAAATTAAACGACAATATAATAAATAAATGATTAAAGTACCATAAAATAGCGTAGATGTAAAAAATCTTTTAAACTTGGTTAAACTTGGTTAAACTTGGTTTTAAACTTGGCTTTAAACTTGGTTTAATCTTTTATACTTGGTTTAACTAACTGCTGGTATTCCAACCCGTTTCTATTTCCCTTTTAGGAGTTTGCTGTACCTAGCCTGTGTTCCACTTCAGTGAATGGACTGGAGCACAGACTAGCTATCCAAGCATTCAACTGCAATAGCAATTATGCAAGGAAAGACCTTGTTCTTATGTCTATGATGTTGTCACAAACAACAGATTCCCATAGATTTCATCTGTCCATTCTAGACAAAGCTAACCAGACATGTGCTGTTAACAAAAGATAGTTTGTAGACCCCAACATTCAAATAAAGTTTGCAAACCATACTTTAGTGAATTTAAAAATTTTTTTATGATTTTTTGGACACCTGGGATACCAGGTTACTCATAAAAAAGACCCTTGAATAAAACATCCATAGCACTATACATTACATATTCAACATATATATATATATATTTAAACCGTTTGTTTGATTTTTTCAAAACAGTCTTTAAATAGCAAAGAGACAGGAAAGAATCCCCTCAGCTATATTGTATTTTACTAATATATAAGCTTTTAGAACATATTATCGAATGGAACTCTCAAAAATAAGAGAAAAAATGTGTCCATTACATTAAAAAAAAATGTGTTTACATTAACCTACTGGCAATCATTTGTCAAAAACTTTGTCGGAAGTATCTTTAACTTATACGAAGATATTGATAATAGATAAAATAAAAGCCTTGAATATTACGATTAGACGTTTCAGGCATAACCCTTTATCAGTAATCAACTGATACATTTAAAACAAAAACAACTGATACATTTATCTTTAACTATATCCATCATTTTAGCACAAAAGCGTTAGCTTGCTTTCAAAGTTGCCTTTTTGCTGACTTTAAACTTTTTTCTCCAGCAGATACCAGTACGGAGCTGTGCGCAAGGATTATAGAAATAGAGCTAGATAACGCATCACAACAAACTTTGATCGCCAACACGCATTCTTGGCAAAATTTCCAGATCTTAGTTAGCTATGTTTCATGGTGCTCAGTTTTAAAAAGCTCGGTTTTTGATAATCACATAACATCATACAACTCACTTCATCATTGCACCAATGAAAAGATTGAGAGTTCCAGATCAAGAAACTTGCATTTAGCTTTCACTAAATTCTAGTTGAAACAAATGAAACTGAAGTTGTCTTTCTTAAATGTTTAGAAATTATGGAAGCTTGTGAAGAAACCAAGCAAATGTGAGAGCAAGCCCACATAAAATTAATGGGAAAAACATTCTTAACTTACATTCTCAACAATGATATTCTTAACTTACATCACGGGCAATAATGCACCGTATTTGCATGTTAGAAATGAAAGTTTATGTTGTGTTGTCTCTTCGGCATGGCGAATCTAATTTGCGCCTGCGGCGCCTACGCCTCGAGTATCCTACGCAGCGATGTCCTCGTTTCAAACGTACACTGAAAAACTAACTGGGTAAGAAACAGGGGGACTTTCTCTAAGTGAGGTTTTCGTCTACACCGCGACCAATTTCAGTTACCATATTTGGAATCTGGCTTGCCAAACGTCACAACTCTGAAACTAAGGGCCTAGCGAAGGAATACGAGGGCGCTTTCTTCAAGGGGGTTCAGAAGGAATTTTTTAAAACGTAACGGCATGGCACGAGAAAAACAGATGAATTTCAAATGACCTATATTTCTGCTACGGATTCTGAGAATGGACCAAGGTAAATAAATTCTTATCTTTTCTCGTGCTCAGAACCAGGGAGATTAAGTACTTAATTTCCCTGCTCAGAACAAACCTTTGTACGTGGTGGCGTGGTGTGAATCAAGCAGCAACAAGCCGGCTGCTTGCTCGTTAGGCCTACGCTCATTTTTTTTATAAGAAACCGCTTAAATATAAGAAACTGTAGGACAGTGTTATAGCCTCTTCCAGAAAATTAAGAAACTCTGCTACTAAAATCAGAGCCAAGTTTCTTATAAAAAAAAATGAGTGTACATTGTTTTTATCAGAGAAATGACCAAATAATTGATAATAAATACGTACAGGCGGCCAACTTGAACATTGAAGTTTCTCTGGTGATCAGTGATCTGGTAAATATATTTTTCGAGAGCTAAAGTTTCTCAAAATATTTCTCAAAATGACCCTGGTATCTATTTGATAAAAATATAAATTAATCTACTGTTTATACTTCGAACCAAAACAACCGAGAAAGCCAAAACTTAAAAACGGAAGTTGAATAATGATTTTAACCCTGAATGTGTCATTTTTCAGAAATATGAAACTAATTGTCATTGTATTGTTTAGAAGCAACCTCGCCACAGAACCGAGCAATGGCCATGCGACGATGTAATAGATCTAGCTAAATCCTTTGTTCATCATTATTTTGTTTATTGATGGCTTGTCAACTGAAATTGGTCCAATGTAGACGAAAACCTCACTTAGAGAAAGTCCCCCTGTTTCTTACCCAGTTAGTTTTTCAGTGTACGTTTGAAACGAGGACATCGCTGCGTAGGATACTCGAGGCGTGGGCGCCGCAGGCGCAAATTCGATTCGCCATGCCGAAGAGACAACACAACGTAAACTTTTCTAACATGCAAATACGGTGCATTATTGCCCGTGCTTACATTCACAACAATGAACTCTTGCAGAACTTACCACATCCAATATCGTGATAAATAACAGTGACAAATGTGTTCCTTGATATAAGTAATTGTTTCTTTAAATCTGTTGAAATAATTATAGTCAGTCTCAAATTTGATTTCAAAATTGCTTGTGAACAACAACAACCATAGTCTTCTCAACGAGTAATATTGCATTATTGCAAATCTCACCTGCCATTAAGACAGATGTCAAATAGCAACATAAATTATATGAAAATCAAGCAAAAGATTATAAAAATTTGATACAAGGATACTCTGTTCTCTTGGACAAATTCTATATTCGGACAATATGGTATATTCGGACAATATGGTCCAATTTGTTCAAGTCTGTAGACTGGAGGTAGAGTCTCTTTGCGAGGCGACCTTGGATTTCAAAGTTAAATTTTGTCAATTTGATACTTGAGATAAGTGTTTAGAAGGTATTTCATGGCAACATTTGCTCAGTCACAAGTTTTTCTTCAAATAAATTCAGGTGAAGAAATTCAGTTTTGCCATCATTGCAAATGATCAAATGCATTAAGTTCTCCTTGCATCTTCTTTATACTCAAAACTCATTGATCACTCAATAAAATACCAGGTGTCAAAAAAGCTACAGATTTGATCGGGGCTAGCAATAATATTTAGGTTGAATCAATTCCTAATAAATTTTTACTTAATCTTTGATAGTTAACTCAAAGAAAAATACCTTGTTTGTTGATATTTGAGTATAGAGAGTTAAAATATTAATCTTGAAAGTCAAAATTTGCCTCCACCACCAAACCAGAGCTTTTGGGTTTTGGCCTAAACCGCAAATGCACTGTTTTGGGGAATTTCCTCAATCATAGAAATAGCGTAGTACAGTAAAAACCCACAAATAAGAAACTTCGTTTATTAAGAACCTGCAGCCTGAAATTTGGGATTTCTAAGCCTATCTAAAAGAAAAAACAAAATCAGTCATGAACTTTAACAATACGAGTATAGGGAAAGTCTCTTTCGATTAGCTCACAGGTATAGATAACAGAGTCTTAATTTTCCATATACTGTTGTTATATTGTGCATTAGTTATGAAGATATAGTGCAGAATTTGCAGTTGATATCATGTTTTCTATATTCAAGAACCTATACAACGTGATAAGAACCTACACCCTGATTCGGCACTACCCCCACATAAATAAAAATCAAACAGGCTTATTTTTAAAAACATAGGTTCTTAAGTGCGGGTTTTTACTGTAGTTCTGATCAAGGACCCATGGCTAGGCATACATTTCAATAGAAATTTGAAAGGTGAAATTGACAAACATTTCAATGCATATAGTCACATAGGATCTTTCTTCAATAAATATGAACCTATAAAAAACACAAATCCAAGCACGAGTGAGCATTCTTAAGGATCTTATCCATGAAGAAAATATGATCCCTTGGGTATATACAATTGCTCGTTTCTTAAAAATTTCGAGATAGATGATACAAAATGCTTTTCATTCAAAAAGCATTTATTTTCACACCCAAGGAAACTACTATTTCGCTGACGCTGAAGTTGGATTGACTTCAACTTTTTCGCGACCAGCACGAGCAGAGCCGATCAAATTCCTTTAGTTCTGCTTCACTGCCTCACTGCAATAAATTACGCATTCCCAAACCATTGGTCGCACGACCAGATTCACACAAGTGGAAATCATGGAAAACAAACTGATCTCGACTCTCGAACAGAAATTGGAAGCTGTTATCGATGGAAAAATTGAGCTTGCGATGAAACCATTTGAAGACAGGATTGCCTCTCTGGAGAATAAACTTTCGGTGTACGAAGCACACATGGAAAAACTGGAAATAGAAGTTGAGAAAGCAGAGCAGTACAGCCGCCGGTCTTGCATACGAATATATGGGATTCCAGTACCCAATAATGCCAACAAAAATGAGTCGTCGAATGACTGCGTGGAGAAAGTAATGGATTTGTGTAAGGAAATGGAGGTAAACCTCCCCGACAGTGAAATCGATCGCGCCCATCGCATTGGGNAAAAACCATATTACAACTTTTGCAATAAGCTGCCATTCTATAGGAGCTGTGAGCATGAAATTATTGTAGATTATCGCAACCCTTCTGTTCCTCCGTGGGTTGCAGCCCAGTTAGGCCCATCTCCGTTGTCGTTGATCTCTCGTCCTGTCCGGAACCAAAACCTCTCAATTTTGTTCGCTTCTGCATCTGAATCCTCACTAAATGATTGATAAATGTCTTATGTAATTCAATCACTAAACTTTCCAACGAAAACGGCATAAAAATGGCTTCTGTGTGAGTCAGAAACATCGAAATTCCATTGTGAGGAGCAGTGGAGCAAGCCCCACGAAAATAACAATGGCGTCTACAATCTCTACATTTCCTGCTCGAAGAGTTCAAAGGTTGTTTACTCAAGATTTTTGTATTATGCCCATGACAAAGGTTGTACCAATCAAAAGATAAGATCATTGTCTTTCAGATTATATAAGACAAAGGTACCTATGGTGATTGGAAAACACCATGCGGAGAGATTCAAATGATGTAATCAATGAGGAGTGCTAAAACCTTAGATGCGGTTTAGTGTTCACACAGGGGAAAAAGGGTCAAACCGTAGATGCGGTTCTTGGCAAGGAAAGGGTTAAGGAATCTGATGAATAGCTAGAAAAAACAGGCTTGCAAACTTTGAAAACAACTATATGAAAATAATAAGAACATAGTGGCATGTGACCTTATTTTGTTCCATTCTCAGGGCCAACCTTCCACATGTAATCAGGCCCTTGGACTTGATTGCTATATCTCTGCTCATGTACTTTAAGTTGGTAATCTACAAATGATTACAAAATATGTTTTACCATTCTTTTTTTGCAACCACAGCATGCTCGTCTTGAAAATGAATAGACACTCATCTAGAAGTAGAAATTAGAATCCACTCAATGCATGAGGATTGTGGTAGATGTAGTACATGCTATAAAGGAGTGCACAACTCAGATCATGTAGAAAACATCACCTCTAAAGTCAGGAAAACGGAAATCGTAAGTATTTCTTCATTGACATGAACCTCAAATTTGCACCAATTGCACACATATCAAATTGATAATGAAGTTTCAATTTGCATACCCTATAATCTAGAAGGATTTCCATAAGATACAAGAAACTACAGCATGTATGTACTAAGACAGCTTGGCTGTCCTAGGAGAAAAAATGAAAATAGGGCATAATAAATGATGAGCGAGGGGAAGTTTTACCACCACAAAATATAACAGCAAATAAAATTTTTAAAAATGACAACCAAAATCCTCTACTTTTATAAAAAATGATGGATCTAAAAGAAGCTCTACAGTACCCAGAGCTTTCACGTTCAGAAATTAAGGCGCGCGACCAAAAACTCCCCCCTAATCGTCTTGAAAACCCCTATTACCCTGAAGCGTATATTTTTCACATTCAGTTGAGTAAATTAAATCAAAGGAAGCAATTTTCAAACTATTTGTGAACTTAACTCATCGACCCCCATAAGCGACATCTGTCGCCTTTGTTGTTCGGTTTTATTCCCCCATAAGACACTTGTCGTCGACCCCACAAGTCCTCATTTCCCCATAGGCGACATCTGTCGTTGCGCAGAGATGACCTAATTCTCCAGGGTAGTTAGTGTTGATGGTTGAATGGTACAATGATAATGTATGAATAGCTTAAAGAATTCGCTTTCGAATGGTGTCAAATGTTAATAGGGTGTTAGTACTAAAATTTGGAGTTATTGTGGTTTTAATGCCAGCAGGTCAATTTTGTTGTGACTGAGATTTGTTTGCAATTACGCTAGGATCATGGCTGTATCTATCGAAGGGGTTTTTAGAGAGAGTTCCCATGGAGAAAAGTCTTATGATTTAACCAACGAAGATTTTAATAGGAAGAACAATTCGCACATCGAATTTATTGATGCATTATCATCTGCAGAAAGTGTTTTTGAGGAGGGTGAAGTGAAGGTCGGGATGCAAAAGCAGAAACTCTCGGCGGTAAACAAGACTCCTAAATTTAGGCCCGTTCTTAGTGGAAAAGATTCTCTTCGTAATTCAATATGTTTAGACTCATTTTAAAGCCTGTTCTTTTTACAAAAAGGTCTATTTAGAACATTTGTTCATATCTTTTACAAATATTCTGTATTTTGCGATGGAAACTGGCTTGATGTTTTACAACAGTCCTTTGAAAACCGCTTGGGGAGAAGGTCATAGTAGGTGATGATGGATATTGAAAGTCCGGGGATAAAGAGCTCTCTGTCAAAATATCTCATGGGGGTGAATGAGTTAA
>REGM01000061.1:488205-511612 GCA_004194415.1 Aurelia aurita
TGTCAGTATACCTCAAATCGAAAGGGTTTTCGGAAAATTTGACACCTCAAAGGGTTCTGGCCCTGATGGTCTGGCCAATTTTTTCTTGAAGATTGGACTTCCTGTGATAGCTGAATCCCTATGCGACATTTTCAACCTCTCCCTTGCCACTGGAGTTTTTCCAGACAGCTGGAAAATTGCGCGAGTTGCCCCTGTCTTCAAGAGCGGTCAACAGGATGACAGTTCAAACTATAGGCCTATATCTGTTCTGCCATTTCTAGCTAGGCTGTTCGAAAAGTTGGTCTATAATCAAGTCTACGCTTTTTTGATCAAAAATAAGCTTCTATTCTCAAACCAATCTGCTTTCCGTTTGCTACATTCTGTGGTAACCTGTCTGCTCGCGAGTACTAACGACTGGTACGTAAATATGGATAACGGAAAATACACAGCAAATGTATTCATTGACCTAAAGAAAGCATTTGATACGGTAGATCATGATATTCTCCTAAAAAAGCTAATTAGGTATGGTATCAGTGATCTGGAACATTCTTGGTTTGCTTCATACCTGAAAAACAGACGGCAATTCTGCAAAGTAAATGGTGCATTTTCGCAGATAAAGGATGTCACGTGTGGTGTTCCACAGGGCTCATGCCTTGGTCCCCTGCTATTCTTGATTTATATAAATGATCTCCCTTTAGCTCTGCGAAACTGTAACGTGACTATGTATGCAGATGACACCAGTCTTTCATATGCATCAAAAAATATAGACGATCTGAACCAATTTATGAACGAAGATCTGAATTGTTTAAAGGATTGGCTCCAGGGAAACAAACTATCCTTGAATGTCCTTAAGACTCACGCAATGGTAGTTGGATCCCGTCCAAAGCTTAAAATGATTTCTGATGAAGTCGTTGAGCAGCCTTCCTTCTCTATAAATGGCACTCAGATAAAGGTCGTTGAGAACACTAAATACCTAGGTGTTCAGTTGGATAGTCATCTTGTTTGGGATGAGCATATAAACTGTATGAGAACTAAAGTCTCTCGAGCCTTAGGTTTTTTGAAGTATGCAAAGAAATTTCTCCCAAAGGAAACGCTAAGTAAAATGTACAGAGGAATTGTGGAGCCCCATTTTCGCTATTGTTGCTCAGTGTGGGGATGTTGTGGGAAAATTCAAATTGAGACCCTCCAAAAGTTGCAAAATCGTGCTGCCAGAATTGTTACAAATAGCAGCTATGATGTTTCAGCAGCTAGTCTGATTAAGAGGCTGAAATGGCCAACAATTTCTGACATTATTCAAAATGAAACAGCGACTATAATGTACAAGTCAACAAATGGTCTTGCTCCGGAATATCTATCCAAGCTGTTTATAAAGAACTCAGCCCAAAATACACTGAGGCTGAGAAACACCGAAACTGACTTGCGTGTTCCACTTTTCAAAACGTCAAATGGGCAGAAGTCTATTTTATTTCGTGGACCTAAGCTTTGGAACAAATTAAGCGTGGATGTCAAACATGCACCCTCTCTTCCTACCTTCAAGAAAAGGCTAAACGAGCCATTGCAGAGGGTGTGATTTCACTTTTCTTTTGATCTAATTTTCGTAAAATTTTGTTATGGACATTTTTAGTTTTTATAGTGCTATTCAACTTAAGTTAGCAACATTTGTAAATTAGGTTTTTACTTTGTAGTCTTTTTTGCACGGCCCCCTGTAAAGCAGTCCCCACGGGACTGACGGGGCTACCGCGGTTAAATAATATAAAATGAAAAATGAAATAAAATGACTTGTGTTCTACTTGTGTTCCACTTCTGTGATTTTTTAGATTAGATCTCGAAGAACTACCATTGGACAACGTTTTATATCATATGAAGGTATAAAATTATGGAATGATAAGATACCTGTATACATAAAAACTGAACCAAAAATGTCAAAGTTCCTAAATGCTGTCAAATAATATCTGATATCGTTATTATACAGTTTAATATCTTTGTATTTTTATCTATTTTACTGTTGCGTTAGTCCTGTTCTTGTGAGTGCTGAGTACAGGGACAAGATTTTTCTTTTTCTTTTTTTATATATAATATCTGAAGGAAAGTTGAAATTTCCATCCCAAAACAACCTCATTCTCGCTGCAAATTCTTTCTATTCAATTGCATCAAAAGCTGAATTATGAGTAAAATTTTCAGAATCCCCAGTAAAACCTTGTTATCCCTTTGACGATATCTTGAAAAAAACACACACGGGCACTGAGCTAGATAGTCTTTGGTAGACTTTTCTTAATGTCCTCAGCACAGTATTATAAACCTAAGTTGCATTCTTTAGATTAAGTTTCAGTTGTTAGTTGTTAGTACGTCTCCTAAAATTATGATCAGAAAACCTCAATCAAATTTTCTAAAGAATCGGCATGAATGGACAAAGAGAGAACGTTTTCGTGGTGATTAGGGGACTTAGAAATCGATTAGTTATTTTTTTTTTATGAAAAAGGTATCTAGGCCAAGAAGGCCTCTAACCTAAGCACAAAACAACTATAAGTTTAAACTACAATTGAACGAACATAACAGCGATAAGCGCAAATAAAGTTAATCTAATAAAAGCAAATGATACAAATGTTATACTCTGCTCACGAGCGCTTGCTCAATTTTAGGAGGAATGTAAAATTACTTTTAATGATACAAAGAAATGTCTTTCCTTTTGAAATTTCATTGAATTGATACTCTGGTGCAGGTACTGCGTTCCTGTGTCGAGGGGGTTGAAAAGACAAACGGTGAAGCGACATGATGAGGTCAAGCAAGCATCGAGTTTTGCACAATTTGTAATGCAGGGGACGGCTTGTAGCCGCGCGTCATTGCAACTACCCCAGAATTTTGCAACAGGATGGTATTTGCTTCCAGAAAAGAAACCCTTGATACGTTGCAAACTTTCGAAACTCGTTTTTTCGATTTGGTTTTATTTGACTTAAAAGCGCGTTTCGATATTTGTGTGGTTTACTGCAATAGCGTCTAAACATTACTTCCCATGTTGTCAATAAGGGACCCCTGTTTATATCACCAAAAGAAAAGGCCTACCGTAAAAGCACTAAGCCCCGAAGGGCTTATTTAATTCATGAAGGTACAGAAGGGGGCTTACAAAAGAGGGGGAACTTAGTAGAGAGGGGGTTACTCACAAAGTCAAATGTCAACACTAAAATGATAGGTTTTTCGGACTTTAACTTTATATTTTTCGGAATCAACATACTGTCTCCCCTACCCTTTTTTGTTTCATATATCCGGGGGGAGCTTAATAGAGAGCTGGAATGATTTAAAATTATGGCTTGGAAGGGACGAGATTATTAGATACTGGGGTTAATAGAGAGGGGGCTATATAGAGCTGTTACAGTATTTTCTTTACCACTTATCAACGCCCAATCATAGCTTTGAATAGCTTTGACATTGAGAACAGAAAACATAAAATTTCGAAAGAAAGAAAGAGCATGCACGGGTAAGGCTTTAAAGTGAAATTTAGTGAAGAGATCTTGATAACAAATGTTGAGGAGAAAATATAAGAAAAGAACGAAGTTGATTTTGGGTAATAAACTACTGTCATAACCGTGTTAAATTGTGAAATCTGAACGGAGTAAAGTCTGTTTTGAAAGTCTTGAAACCTGGAGTAATTTTTGCTCGACCAACGTCAAATTGGCACAAAAAGTTATATGCATAAAATCGTAGGCATTGCATTGCATTCAGAAAATATTTGCGTAAAATCGCAGACATACATAATATCCACTGGCAAATTCCTTGGTAATTTTGAATGGTATTTTATTGCAATGATTATTGTTTGTGATAATAAGTGTTCAAAATGGATTAACATCTTTTCTTTTGATGTGATGTTGTTCACACTGCTCCGTATTCATATGAAAACGGATAAAAAAGTGTCAATTTTCACCTTGCGTTCACATTGCTCCACCCTGAAAGCGGAGACTTTTGAAAACGCGCATTGAAAACGGTGACTTTTGAAAACGCAAAAACGCAGTGTGAACACCGAAAACGCAAAAACAGATACTTTTGAAAACGCTAGCAACTACAACAACACAACAAAATGCTTAGCACGTGCCAATTTCGACAAGTTCTCAACATTCACTGGTGTTCATTGGTGTTCATTGCCCAGGGGGGGCACTTGGTAGTTCAAGGTGACGCATAGGTAGGAAAATTTAGGGTCTTGAATTCTGCAATTTACTACCTCTTAGGGAAGCAAAATTTTGAAATTTACTACCGCTTAGGGTTAGGAAAATTGATCTAATTAACTCATTGAGCGTTAACAAAGTTTGAGCAATTGAACTATTGTTAGGAAGATTTTGTAACAGAAATCCACCAGGTATTTACTCTCCTTGTCACCTTACACAAACTGGTTATAACAGATTGTTATTAGCTTATCATTGATTGACTATTGATTGACCATACAATGACCTCATTGAGAGAAAATTCACCCAATCCTGTGCGAATGAAGTGCAAAAGGGACTTTATGTTTTGATTGTGATGAAAAGGTATTCGATTGGTTCATAATATGATACATTTTCAATGTAAAATGAAGTATTTATCATGATGGAAATGCAAGTTTACGATTTAAGTGTTTCGTTTCTGCTGTACAATATCACTGTAGTTTTTGGAACAATCAATCTATTGTTTTTATCCAAAAAATTTCCGTCAAATACTTTTATGAACAACCACCATCGCTTGGGGCAAAAGCAAGGACGCCGGACGGGGCACATTTTTAGGGGGGCAAAACTGCAAATTTGAGGGCAAAACAATAGGAAAATGACATATTTAGGAGAGGGCAGGAGGGGCGGTGGCCCCCACCCCACGCCCCCCGTCTCTGGCGTTCCTGTGCAAAAGTTACTACCGCTTAGGCCAGAAGTTAATACCGCTTAGGCTAAAAGCTACTACCGCTAAGGGTTTAGGGTTTCAGAGCATTTTTCTACCTATGCGTCACCTTGAACTACCAAGTCCCCCCCTGGGGTTCATCGGTGTTCCATTGGTGTTCCATCGGTGTTCCATTGGTGTTCATTGGTGTTCATTGGTGTTCATTGGTGTTCCATTGGTGTTCATTGGTGTTCATTGGTGTTCCATTGGTGTTCATTGGTGTTCCATTGGTGTGGTGTTTTAGACTAGACCGTACTTTTCCATGCATGGGAAATTCAGTTTTATATTTCATCATGATAGGCTTAATAAATTCATCTTCCTTCAGGCAAGAATGTCGAAACAAATTTGTTCCAAGTTTCAGTAAAATTATGTTTTAAACAAATATCTATCTTGAGTCTCCTGAGATTTTTCATTTCACTACCGTTTCACAGATGTAAGCATTCAAAGGGTATCACGCACGATCAAGCGGCTCATATCTGCAGTGCAGTGCCGCGCGACAAGGATATCAGACAGAGGCAACCAGTTTCTGCAGTGTCAGCATACAAGCTTTGCTTCGTTGTTGCGCAGACTCTATTTTTCCTTTGAGGAGGAGTTTGAGGCTGCACGCAGGCTACATCTAACCTCGCCGACTCCGTTTTTAAACTAATTGAGGAAAGAAAGGCCATTTATCTCCAAATAATTTCTGAAGAAACTCTTTGAATTTTATATTTCCTCACATACATGATGCATTTTGGCATTTTCTCAAGGAAATTTGAACGATTGCGTTGAGAGTCACAAGCACCCAATTTTCACAACAGGTGTTGATCTATTGGTATACACATGTAACAGACTACACAACAGTTGCAATGTATATAAAAAAGGCCTAAAATCTACCGTCTATACAAGATTCCTTGTTTTCTTCATTCTTTAGGGATTCTTTAGTTCCTTGTAAACATGGTGACTGTGCTTGGATCTGACGTTGTGCTTGGACCAGTGTCAGATGAAAATATTAAACATTTGAAATACTACGTAGGCTTTCTGATTGGCTAATTTCAATAAAAGCACTGTTTGTATTCTTGCTCCTACTTTTGATAGGTCTAGATAACGATGTAGTGTGACCAGTGTAAGACATAAATATGAACCATGCATACTTTCGAAAAATGAACGTTCTTTTGGGAAAAAACAAACGATACGGTGATTGTGCACAAATGTTCGTATTATCAAGTTACCTATACTATACATAAATAACCTTTGGATTGTATCTCGTCCAATTCTGATTCTAATAAGCACAGAAAATGATAGCCCCAAGAAACTGTTACAAATGAGTACTATGTGGACTAAAAGACATACCTTTTTCGATATACACTCGTTGTTTTATGAGGAACCTCTTATAAGGAACTGTAGTAGCCTTTTTCAGAAGAGTAAGAAGCTCTACTAGAAGTGATCAGAGTTCAATTCGCAGGGAATTTTCAATTTTTGGTTACGAGTTGCAAAGTCCTTTTAAACAAAAAGTATATTACCGGCCCAAATGATACCACAGTGTATAATTGTTTTTATGATTTGGTTATTTCTTGTAGATCTTGGTTAAAAAAGCGGTCCTGAATGAATTTTGATAAATTATGAAATAAAATTTTATGAAAAATTAAGAAACTCTGCAAGAGACTTTTACTATAAGAATTGGGCCCATAGTTAAGAAACCCTACTACAAAGTTCAGGGCTAAGTTTTTTTTGAACTGTATTATGCAGAGTTTTAAATAAATTATACGCATTTTTTATAAGAAATCGCTTATAAGAAACTGTAGGCCAACTTTTAGAAAATTAAGAAAGTTAAGTAAGTTACTAGGCTCTAACCCTAAAACAAATTTAGTTCTTTGAGTGAATTCTTTGCATGCTTGTTTCGAGATTTAATTAGGTACCTGGATGTATGGCTGAAAATTTGTAAGAAAATGATTGGAAACGTTGCGTTTGTTGGTATAAAAATGACACTTGGTACCAAACTTACACCCAAGTTTTCTATAAAAAAATACATGTGCTGCCTTTTGATTCAGTACACCATTTGGAATATTTTATTGTAAATCTGTAAAATTTAAACCATATTTATTTGCATTTAAGATTTCCCGTGGATTTTCATCAAAACCTGTTTGTATTCAGCGATTCCTATTCTCTAGCATTGGTGTTCATTAATTTTCCATTGGTGTTCATTAGTGTTCATTGGTGTTCATTGGTGTTCCATTGGTGTTCATTGGTGTTCATTTGTGTTCATTGGTGTTCATTGGTGTTCCATTGGTGTTCATTGGTGTTCATTGGTGTTCCACTGGTGTTCATTGGTGTTCATTGGTGTTCCATTGGTGTGGTGTTATAGACTAGATCGGAAAAGTACTTGCTGAGGGCATGATTTGCATTGAAAGTGGGCAGTGATAAAATTCCGCCCTTTTCATTGTATATTAATCCCCATTGTAATGTTATTGCCGTCCACAAACGGGCCACAAACAAAATTCACTTTGCATTGCAATGTAATTTGAATTTACAATGGTTGCTTTGGAGAAACACTGCCCCTTTATTTCTAAGTTTCTTGGATGCAAATATTATTTTCGTTGCGTCGCGTCGGGTCTTTCCCAAGAGGGCGAGGAAATTATTTAACAAGATGATATATCTAAGGCAAATTTCGAGTCGATGCGCTTGAACTGACGAAGGCAGAGGCTTGACAAATAAAGTAAACTACGATGTGAGTTGTACAACGACTTCCAGTGCTGCAGATTCTTCATTTACAACAAAATTTCGGTTGGTGCCGACGAGTGAGCTTGAAGTCCAAAAGGCCTTGCTCCTTACAGAAAGCCTCAAAACACAGGATACAAACAGCTCAGAGGAGATTCTTGGTCATTTTGAAGCTTGCGAGGTTTGTTTATTGCTATGCTTTCTTGCACCGCGCGATTCAAAATTTGTATGCAGAAAGACAGTCAAAAATGAACAATAGAAACAACAATCAAACCAATCTGGCAAAAAATTGCCAGATGGTTTGATTGGATGATACACAATGAGTAAACAATCAAATTTAATTACCACCCTGGATCCAAGCGAGGCTCATACAAGCTTTACTTCGTAGTTGCGCAGACTCTATTTTTCCTTTGAGGAGGAGTTTGAGGCTGCACGNTTTATTTTCCTTTAACCTACGTTTTTTTCCGTTATAACGACACCTCTAAGGGGACCATTATGGAAATAAGGTCAGCTTGACCTTTTAATGCTATCCCAGCCACTGTAATTAGGGGTGTTTTTCTTTACGTGTTTACTGTTTAACCTTATATATTGTATTGTATCTTTTTTAATATTATAAAACTTGTAAATATTTTTAAATTTAATTTTGTGGCAAATGATACATGCATACATATATACAATCCTATTTACTTCTTACATAGATGATATAAAGTGCATCCCATTCAAATTTCTATAGAACCTTCAATACAAGAGGGCACTGCAAACATTGGAACAAGGATGCTTGTGTTATTGTGTTATTTTGGGTTTTGGGGAATAACCTTTATTGGATCAAGTACAAACTGACTTATTATTTTGATCAGCATAATCTTCCTGTTATACTTAATTTTAGGTTAGAAATTTTTGTGCTCAAATGGGCATCCCTTCCTGCTCACTAGACTAACAAGTGCCTCCCCCAAGAACCTGCACCTTTTAGAAGTTGAATTTCTTAGCTTCAGCTTACCACTAATAGTGGTAAATTGTTGAAATGTTCATAGTTGGTGCAGAGGAATCTTAGATGGTTTACAAGGTCTAGTCTAAAACACCACACCAATGGAACACCAATAAACACGAGCGAACACCAATGAACACCAATGAACACCAAGGAACACCAATGAACACCAATGGAACACCAATGGAACACCAATGAACACCAGTGAATGTTAGTCAACAACATCATATCAAAAGAAAAGATGTTAATCCATTTTGAATAAATAGGAAAAGGGTAGAATAGGATGATTATATAACCTTTTTTCAACAGAAATGAATTACACAAAATATTGAGAGCTTATTATCACAAACAATAAGCATTGCAATAAAATACCATTCAAAATTACCAAGGAATTTGCAACTGGATATTATGCATGTCTGCGATTTTACGCAAATATTTTCTGAATGCAATGTAATACCTGCGATTTTATGCAAACAATTTCAGAAGAAAGGCTTTGAATTTGATTTTTCCTCACACACATGATGCATTTGGGCATTTTCTTATTGGGCGTATGGCAAGGAAATTTGAATGATTGCTTTGAGAGTCACAAGCACCCAATTTTCACAACAGGTGTTGATCTACGTAATGGTATACACATGTAACAGACTACACAATAGTTGCAATGTATATAAAAAAGGCCTAAAATCTACCGTCTATACAAGATTCCTTGTTTTCATCATTCTTTAATGATTCTTTAGTTCCTTGTAAACATGGTGACTGTGCTTGGATCTGATGTTGTGCTTGGACCAGTTTCAGATGAAAATATTAAACATTTGAAATACTACGTAGGCTTTCTGATTGGCTAATTTCAATAAAAGCACTGTTTGTATTCTTGTTCCTACTTTTGATAGGTCTACCTTAGTCTACCTTAGATAACGATGTGCTGTGACCAGTGTAAGACAGAAATATGAACCATGCACACTTTCAAAAAATAAACGCTCTTTTGGGAAAAAACAAACGATACGGCGATTGTGCACAAATGTTCGTAATATCAAGTTACCTATACTATACAGAAACAACCTTTGGATTGTATCTCGTCCAATTCTGATTCTAATAAGCACAGAAAATGATAGCCCCAAGAAACTGTTACAAATGAGTACTATGTGGACTAGAAGACATACCTTTTTCGATATACACTCATTGTTTTATCAGGAACTTCTTATAAGGAACTGTAGTAGCCTCTTTCAGAAAATTAAGAAACTCTACTAGAAGTGATCAGATCAGAGTTCAATTCGCAGGGAATTTTCAATTTTTGGTTACGAGTTGCAAAGTCTTTTTAAACAAAAGGTATCTTAACGGCCCAAATGATACCACAGTGTATAATTTTTGTTTATGATTTGGTTATTTCTTGTAGATCTTGGTTCAAAAAGCGGTCCTCAATGAATTTTGATAAAATGTGAAATATAATTTTATGAAAAATTAAGAAACTCTGCATGAGACTTTTACTATAAGAATTGGGCCCATAGTTAAGAAACCCTACTACAAAGTTCAGGGCTAAATTTCTTTTGAACTGTATTATGCAGAGTTTTAAACCAATTATACGTATTTTTTATAAGAAACCGCTTGTAAGAAACTGTAGGCCAACTTTTAGAAAATTAAGAAAGTTAAGTAAGTTACTAATCTCTGACACTGAAAAAAATTTAGTTCTTGGAGTGAATTCTTTGCATGCTTGTTTCGAGATATAATTAGTACCTGGATGAATGGCTGAAAATTTTTAAGAAAATGATTGGAAACTTTTGTTGGTATAAAAATGTCCATTAAATTTTAGACACTTGGTACCAAACTTACACCCAAGTTATTTATACAAAATACATGTGCTGCCTTTTGATTCAGTACACCATTTGGAATATTTTATTGTAAAATCTGTAAAATTTAAACCATATTTATTTGCATTTAAGATTTCCCATGGATTTTCATCAAAATCTGTTTGTATTCAGCGATTCCTATTCTCTAGCATTGGTGTTCATTCATTTTCCATTGGTGTTCATTGGTGTTCATTGGTGTTCCATTGGTGTTCATTGGTGTTCATTGGTGTTCCATTGGTGTTCATTGGTGTTCCTTGGTGTTCCATTGGTGTTCATTGGTGTTTATGAGTCCCTGTGTTCGCCGAGATCGGTCGCATTGTGCGTTCTGTTATCTGAAAAATCCTGAAATGGCTTCTGCATTTGNAAAGGTGTGGCTCTCCACCGCAGTACCGTTCAATATCCTCCGTGAAGCAATTTGCGTTGGCAGCACTTGGCCATCGGGGGACTCCACATATCGAAGGGCAGTGTCAGCGAAATATAAAACATAGATGTTCTGAAAATTCCTGAGAGTTTTATAAAACTGCAAGAGATACGTTCGCCGCTTTTTGTAACGTTCTAACAGAATTTATTTCAAACTTTAACTAGCAAAAGAGACATGCTTACGGGAGCACTGTGCGAACGTCTGGATCCGCCCCTGGTTCATTAGTGTTCATTGGTGTTCATTGGCGTTCCATTGGTGTTCATTGGTGTTCATTGGTGTTCATTGGTGTTCATTGGTGTTCCATTGGTGTTCATTGGTGTTCATTGGTGTTCCACTGGTGTTCATTGGTGTTCATTGGTGTTCCATTGGTGTTCATTGGTGTACCACTGGTGTTCATTGGTGTTCCATTGGTGTGGTGTTATAGACTAGATCACGAATAATAATGAGCAAGTGATATTGCTATCTGAAGATTTGCGCTGTGGTCTGTTTGCGTCTCCATGCATAAATTTGTTAACCATTGTTTGTCTATTGTTTTTGCCTTATCAATGTTCAGCCATCCGCGCTTTATGGAGGGTTGTTTAAAGATTTGCCTGCTGCTCCGCAGCGCAGATCAACAATAGAATAGACGATAGCCTTGAAAATGGTGTCAAGAATTTTTTTTACCATGATCCTTTGCGTCGCATGATAAATCCAATGGATCAATCTACCAATGAAATAGATGCAAATTCTTTCAGACGAAAAGGATTATTTATTTATTTATTATTTTATTTATTATTTATTACATAAAATATTCGGTGATGCCATCTTTAACACAATCATTTGTTCGTGTTGTCTTACTATAAACAAATGCGTAAGGGTCAGTAAGGGTTCATTTCTTTTGTCATAAGATTCTTTGGAAACAACCATCATTCAATAATAAAGCCCACTCTCCTGTAGAAAGTTTCGTTCTTTCCGTGAACTTGTGACGTCAAAGCGCAGTCAGTTCCTTTTTGCGGCTACAAGGCAATAAGGAAACTTTACAGTAATCGGCAAGCCACTGCAGAAATCCTAGAGAGCTAATCTGTAAAATCTCGGACAGGGATGCTCATTTAAGATAATTTTACTTTAACAAAAAATATAATATGATTTTTCACCCAGGAATTCACAAAGCCGAAAAGTAAAAAGGTAGTTTTTTTTCTTGTTACTCTTTTGCTGCAAGCTGCTTCACGAAGGATCCGACGCACAGCCTGCCATCGTGGCTTGTTCTCCGCATAATTAGTTGTCTTGTTTTCGTTTTTCATTTTAATTCTGAATTCTTTATACAGGGTAAAAACATTCAGTTATTTAACAACTGTTTTACAATGTGCCTTGTCAAAATAAAAGGAAAAATCTAATGCAACTTAATACTAATAATACAATGTCAGAACATTACAAAAGAAAAATATTTTTCCCAATTAAACATGATGAAAAAAGAATAGTATTGCTGCAGAAAAGAAATGTATAGCCTTTCTCATATCAGATTTCAGGCAAGAAATTTCTGCGAATAAAGTGATGGATATTTTTTGGAAAGATGTGAAAGTTAACGCAAGTCTCGCCTGGCATCTAATTTTCGACAGACTTAGGTTTATATGCAAGGGAATTTGATTGGGGGAGGACAACTTGATTTGGTAATCTAGAGGGTGGTAAAAAGTATTTCGTGAAACGTGATCGGTTATATTTTTTTCTCGTGAAACGTGAAAAGCCAGTATTTATTTACGTGAAACTTGAAAAGCAAAAAAATTTTCCCGTGATTCGTGATCCTGACACCCCTTTTACCACCCTCTAGACCAATCCAAATGCTCGCTCCTCGGTATGCAAATTATTTGTGTCCATTGTTTGTCCTAAAGAAAGGAAGTTTTTTTTATATATATATATTCGCATAAAAATTTACAGAAACATACATAAAGTTACAAGACGATACCACAAGGAGCATGGAAATACACAACAACCCTGTGGCAATTTACAAATAATATAGAAACTTAGTTAACTACACGGTTTTACAACTAAATGAAAAAGAAAATATTACAGAAGAGAAGAAATTCTACAACCTTTCATTGCCAATTTATTCAAAACGTTTGGAGGCCTTGATATATTCTAGCGTTGCTGTAAGAATTTTTGCATTTGAATCAAAGGATAATAACTGTTCATAGCCATAGAGGATGATTTTTAGCAACTCTCCATTTTTGCAAAGGAAGTTTCAGGTCGGTTTCGGTGTTTCTTAGCGTTCTTACTGCCTGCTCACACTGTCTTTGAAACATTTGGGCCATATAATCTGGGCAAAGTTGATTCACAGATTTGAAAACAGTAGTTGCTGTCAGGGCCGTAGGAAGCATCTTAAAGTTAGAGGGGCACCGCACTTCAAGGGCACTTTTTCATTAAGTTAAAGGGGCATTTCCTGAAGCAAAAAGGGCACTTTTTCGTTTGTTTGCAAAATCTTGGGGGGTACGTGCCCCCAGTGCCCCCCGGCTCCTACGTCTCTGGTTGCTGTTTCAAACCTTATCAGCTCTCTAACTGTTAGCCAGCCTGGCTCTTTAATTAGAAGCAAGGAGTGTGCATACAAAATAACAGCGATTTTTTGAAAACCCAAAAAAATAACATATGTCCCAATGCCAAACCCAAATAATTAACACGTGCATCCCTGGTCAAAGTTTTACGAGTGCCTAAGGGCAGAAATATTTGTGCAATTGATGGAAGGGTCGTGAGAGAGGAGGATTGCTTTCCCCTTATTTGTGGCAAAGATCAAGCTCACCCAGGCAGGGGTGGATCCAGCATTAGAGTTTGGGGCGGGCCATTTGAAGAAAAATGGGGATCTCGTGGCAAAGCTCCCAGGAAGATTTTTTCTTGACCACACCCTTCAAACCCTCGGAAAACATGAGAAACGCCCTTGTTGCTTTATTTTAATCAACGAAACGAAACGTAATACTGCGAAATAGAGCGAAACGAAATATGAAGAAATACGGCAAAATATGCTTAAATTAATTAATCATTCGAAATTAGGAGATCAATGATTGATTTAAAAAGAGAAGAGCATTCGACTTAACTTTCGAGAGAGTGTACAACAAGTTAAGGGATTCTCTACTTACAGATAACCATGACATTACAAACAACGGACATTACAGTTTAAGCTACCTTTCATATCTGAAACATTAACTTCAGCGAAAAGCGTCAAGATATTAGGACAATCATCGAAAGAGGACTTCTATGAGGAAAACAAGAACTTTATCAGAAGGAGACAAACATATTTCAACATTTCGCTGATTATCATTTTTTTCGGGCCTTAAATTGAACGATTTGAATAAATCAAAAAGTACACATTTTTTTTTTTAATTATCAAGGTTTAGATTTACGGAGAATCATCGAAATAGCACTACTACGAGAAAAAACAAGAACTTGATATGAGACAAAAATATTTCAAAATTTCGCTGATTATGAACTTTATCCCTGCTTCGTATTTGCTTCTTTAGGTCTTCATTCAACCATGGGCAATACTTCTGAGAAACACGTAATGACTTGATGCGAGAGCATGCTTGTCAACAGGACCACTTTTAAGCGACCAGGACTCGGGGCAATCAATTGTTTCCTTGATTAAAAGGGACAATATGCCTATTGTTTGAAAAGGTAAAAGAATAGATCTAAAGAAGGGACTAGAGGGGCAATTGCCCACCCAGCTAGTATGTTAAAAGAGGCCCTGCTTGTCAAAGATCCTGAACAAAAGGGTTCACCACTGGGTGACAAGCACATTAACATCATCTGTTTCATTAAGCCCATCCTCCCAACAAATGCCAGCAACATCAGCAAGGAATACATCTTTGTCAAAGTTTTTCATAGATCTGGTTGTGACCACTTTATGGTCCTTTTTGACGCACCTTCACACTTGCGCACACAAAAGACCATATAGTGATCACTGGTTATAGGTTCCAGACCAAAAATTAAAAAGATTACAGATAAAACTGTTGCTTCTCCTAAATTCTGTATTGGTGACTGTCAAGTGGAGAGTGTGGAGCATACAAAGTATTTGGGTGTGATGATCGATAGAAATTTGGATTGGGAGGAACAAGTTAATACTACGCGTGCTAAGGTATCTCGCGCAATAGGCGTTTTGAAATATTCTAAAAAGTTCTTACCTCAAAACACGTTGTGTAAGATGTATCGGGGCATCGTAGAGCCCTATTTTCGTTACTGTTGTTCAGTGTGGGGAAGCTGTGGGGTGACCAGGATGCAAACCCTTCAAAAGTTACAGAATCGAGCGGCTCGAATTGTGACAAACAGCAATTTTGATTCTTCTGCAGCTTCATTGATACACAGTCTACAATGGCCAACTGTAAGTGATATTATTACAAGCGAAACTGCTACAATGATGTACAAGTCGTTAAACGGCCATGTACCTGAGTATCTTTCTGAATTGTTCATTAAAAACTCGAGTAGAAACATCAAAACACTGAGAAATACTTATACTGATCTTTCACTGCCTTTACGGAAAACTAGCAATGGGCAAAAGGCGATATCCTTCCGTGGAGCTAAACTCTGGAATCAACTTGAACACGACGCTAAACAGGCACCCTCCCTTACCAGCTTCAAGAAAAGAATGAATAATAGAACGTAATCAAAATTTTTATTTTTGTAAATTTTGTAGTTTAAGTGTAATTTCTTATCTGTAGTTTTTGGACACGGCCCCCTGAAAAGCAATCCAATCGGACTGACGGGGCTACCGTGTATAAACAAATTAAAATAGAAAAATAGAATAGAATAGAATCACTCATAGAAACCTTGTGCACTCCTGATTCAATGATGTTTCTGGCAGATGTTGTAGCAATATGATCTATCTATGATGGAGGATGTAGTAAGTGTGGCCCTGGTTGGCTCCTCAATAAGCTGTTTGAGGCTAAAGAGCTCATAGAGACTGCAAATGTGCTTAGAATTATTCTCAGCAGGCTGGTCTGGTGCTCTTTTTGCGAGATCACAGTTTGTGTCTCCAAGAAAGATAATTTCTTTACCCTCCTTGTCCAGATAGGAGATAACTTTTTCCACCTTCTTGAAGGAACCAACAGGGTCACTTGGCGGCCTATACCAGCAAACAACAAGATAGGACTTGCTTTTTGGTGGCTGAATCTCTGCACAAATTAAGTTCAAATTCTACTGTATCAGTATTATCGTACTTGAAAGTCGCCAAGAAAGATACTGGGAAAATTGCTACTCAAATTTGATTCAATAAAATGGGAAGGGCTATGAATTGTGGCTAATTAAAGTGAAGGTTAAATAATGAAACACATAACTTATTATGACTCACATAAGGTTTAAATTGCACTGTATCAATATTATCGTACTTGAAAGTCGCCAAGAAAGATGCTGGGAAAATTGCTATTCAAATTTGTTACGAATCAGATGCGTTCAAATACGGGAAAGGTTAAAGTGGTTAACCATACTTTATTAGATAAAGTATTAATTTTTTTCGTTGTCTGCTGGTGTCATCTAAATTGGTACACCTAGTCGATGGGCAGATTAGCTACCTTGAAACTATCAGATTTTGAGTACTCAGGGTTTCTTACGAGTTTCTGAAAGGCTCGATAACAAATTTCCACTCTAGAATAAACAAGCAGAAAGTCTGTAAAAGAAAGCTGTAAGAAACTTACCTTTGCGTCCATATTTCATAATCAGTTTCGCAAGTCGAACTTGTAACTTCCTTACCACTCTTTTAAAGTCAACCTTCCATTTCGACATTCGTCTTGCTTTCCTTGAAAGTTCTGATCAGCTTCCATTGCCAATTGCCACGCTATGCTATGTTCTGTATGTAATGGCTTCATTAATCCCAAACATGAATTGATACATTCACGTGGCATGTCGTGTGGTGAATCGAAAACTCTAGATTGAAAATTTAACTTTTTTCGACCTAACACATCTCAAAAATATTTCCGCCTATACAAATCTTCAGCATTCTACAGGGTGTCCCAAAAAAATTGTGCCCCATTTGCCTGCAGATTGTGACGAAATGGAAAAAGATCCTCGCCAAACCTGTAGATAATCTTGCTCTTCAGATGTTAAATTAAAGTTTGCTACCATCCCCGTAAATATCCGTTGAACAATGATGGAGCTATGATCTTCAGAAGACCAAATTTGTCTGATGACTGAAACCAACGGTCGGCCATTTTGTCTTACTATTTTGCAGCGATAAACAGCTTCATTGATGAACCCAAACAGAATTTTCCAATGCCATAACTTTCGCAAAAATCCAAATAATCACCAAGGAGTTCATTGACATTTTTGCGAGAGCTATGAAATTGGAGGCTCTTACAGTTCATCCATGAAGCTGTTTATCGCTGCAAAATAGTAAGACAAAATGGCCGACCGCTGGTTTCAGTCATCAGACAAATTTGGTCTTCTGAAGATCATAGCTCCATCATTGTTCAACGGATTTTTACGGGGATGGTAGCAAACTTTAATTTAACATCTGAAGAGCAAGATCATCCAACAATTTAGCAAGAATCTTTTTCCATTTCGTCACAATCTTCAGCAGTGGCGGAGCCACGGGGGGGGGGAATGGGGGGACGAGTCCCCCCCACTTTTCTCCGAGGTCATTTTTCCAATTCGTCTAAATCCGTTGAGAAAATATCTAAGGAGGGGTTCAGTAGTTATCTTTAGGGTTTGATAGACAAATAAGGGTGTTTCTTGAGGGTAAAAAGGGCGTTTCCTGAGTATAAAAAGGGCGTGGCCCTGAAAATTTTTCCTGGGGCTACGCCCCAGACCCCCATTTTCCTCCGTCCCCCCCACTTTTTTGCGGCTGGCACCGCCACTGATCTTCAGGTAAACGGGGAACAATTTTTTTGGGACACCCTGTATGTCACAAAGAACACCATACTTTGAAAAGATATTTCCTCCCTGACGAATCTCAAAAATATTTCCACCTATACAAATCTTCAGCATTCTATGTTACAAAGAATACCATACTTTGAAAAGATATTTCCACCCTGACGAATCTCAAAAATATTTCCGCCTATACAAATCTTCAGCATTCTATGTCACAAAGAAAACCATACTTTGAAAAGATATTTCCTCCCTGACGAATCTAAAAAATATTTCCACCTATGCAAATCTGCAATATTTAGATGTCACAATGAGCGCCATAATTTCGATACTGTTTAGTTTCAACACAGACTTCAACAAACGTTTATAATTTGCAGCTTTGATTTTCCCAATTCATGAATAGTGTTCGGAAACTTATTGTTTAGCATTGCGTTCCTACAGAAACCTATTGAATGGTATTTGGTAAAAATTTCTTTGCAGATTTTATCCTATTAGTAGCCACGCCTGAACTAATTGACAACGATACATCGATATTCACTGTCGTTCATGATCCAAATGCAGCCACTGTCGACATGAACCATTATTTGAGCCTGATCAATAGTTCGGCGCGTTAATGGAGAATGTCCTTTAATCCAGACCCCACTAAGCAAGCAGTCGAGGTGAACTTTTCCAAAAAGAGATGTCCAGCGAATCATCCACCCATATTATTTAATGATGTCCCTGTAAAGAAGGTCCAGGAGCAAAAACACCTTGGAATTATACTAGATTCTAAATTGTCTTTTGCTAGTCGCATCAGAGCTGTTATTTCCATATCTAGGCAAGGAATAGGAATGTTGACATTTCTCTCCAAATACTTACCGCGACACACCCTCAATGACAGGCGCGGATCCAGTGGGAGGGCCGGAGGGGCCATGGCCCCTCCCAAACGGTAAGAGCTCTCTTCAAAACCATTTTCCTTATAGATGAATTAACGGATACATTTCAAACCTCCACTTCCAAGGGTAACTATGACACAACTACAAGTCTAACAAGCTTACAACATAATAGACCATAGACCAGGTGCAGAATGGGTGTAGGGTCCTACTCCGGGGGAAGTTTGTCTAATTAGGTGGATTTGGGTAATTTTGGGGTGCTGATTCCGAGAATCGATGTTGTATGGGCAAATTGGGGTCATTTAGCTTCTATTTCATGTCAAAATCTTACTTCCATGTTGCTCATGTCGTCATAGCACGCTACCTACTGAAGGTGAGAAAATAGGTGGCTGCTATGTACTGTTAACCCTTTCTGTCTTTGTGTCCCTGCAGTTCGTCCCAGATGAGTGAAGTCTTTCTCTATTTTCTTGGATGTAGCCTGTTGTAAAAGATACCTAAATTTTCGATGGTAAATTTAGGTGACACCAGCAGACAACGAAGAAAACAAGGAATTCTTAATCTTAGATTAATACTGTATTTAAAAAAGTATGGCTAACCACGTCAACCTCCCCTGTATTTGTGCTCATCTGATTCATAAAAAGTTTTATTATAGCCTTCCCTGTTATTGAATCAAATTTGAATAGCAATTTTCCCAGTATCTTTCTTGGCGACTTCCAAGTGCGATAATACTGATATAGCACGGTTTAAACCTTATCTGAATCATAGCAAGTTATGTGTTTCATTGTTTGACTTTCACTTTAATCAGCCATAATTCATATAGATTCAGTATTATCTAAACCTTATGTGATTCATAAAAGTTATCTCTGTAATTCTTTAACTTTTACTTCAATCTACCACAATTTATAACCCACAATTCATTTGTGAATATGAGCCAACAACGATAAAGCCACAGTTGGAAAAGGGCATCGTAGGTATAGTACTCTGATTTTTGACGAAAAAATGTGGCCACATTTTACAGGCCCCATCTTATGGGCCCCATTAACATAAGCAGCACCCCTGGGAAAGCGTCGCCAATCCGCACTGGAGGCAATCCATTTGTGTACCATTTGTTGCATTGTTTTTTCTTTCTTGAAGTGGTAATAGATAATTATTTATGAAGCATTTACATCGTACATAGCCGTTTGTTTTTCATGGGAGAACTGAATTCAAACTTTCAGATCCATTGGTACCACACATGTGGTGAATCAACGGGTGATAGATTGTTCCGATCAAAATACTCTCTCGATGTTGAAAAATCAACCGAAAATGAGAACTTATTGCACCTTTAAAACTGCATTTAAGATTGAAAAATATATTTCTAGTATGAGGAATGTTGGAAAGAGAATTTTACTAAGCAAATTCAGGTTATCTGATCATCGTTTAGAGGTAGAAGTCGGCAGATATCACAGACCAAAACAAAATGTAGAAGAGAGATTATGCCCTAAATGCAACATTTTAGAAGATGAAATTCACTGCCTAATGGCATGCAATATTAATAATTACATCAGGGAACAATTATTTGAGCAAATCCAGCGTCAGCATCCTCTGTTTAGACACATGAATACGAAAGATAGTTTCATTTATCTAATGCAGAATGACGACGATAAATTATGCCCATTGATACAAAGTTTCATTGTGAATTGTCTAACAGCATCTTACGATCTAAAAAATTCGCTTGACTCGGCCCCCAATGTACAACCTTTATGATTTGTTTTGTTTTTAGATTGTAGTCACGTTTTGTTTTAGATTAATGTTATTGTTCACTTGTTATAGTATTCATTTTGTTGTATTTAGTTCCTCAGTAGCTGCTTAAAGTATACAAGTTGTCTTGTACTAGGCTATTGATGGAAAAATGAAATCTNCATTTATCTAATGCAGAATGACGACGATAAATTATGCCCATTGATACAAAGTTTCATTGTGAATTGTCTAACAGCATCTTACGATCTAAAAAATTCGCTTGACTCGGCCCCCAATGTACAACCTTTATGATTTGTTTTGTTTTTAGATTGTAGTCACGTTTTGTTTTAGATTAATGTTATTGTTCACTTGTTATAGTATTCATTTTGTTGTATTTAGTTCCTCAGTAGCTGCTTAAAGTATACAAGTTGTCTTGTACTAGGCTATTGATGGAAAAATGAAATCTGAAATCTGAAATCATGTCATTTATTTGACTGTAATTGTTACGTATGTGAAACAAACAAATCAGCCGGTGAGTGTGAATAAGCTAGGTCCCCACAAAGCTCGAATGTTTCATTTTTTTACATTTGATCTATTTTTGATCCATTAGTACATGAGTTTCTCAGTTTCCATATCATGGTCCACCTTACTATTCTGAGCTTTACGCTAATATTTGATTTTCAATCTAAGATAAATTCCATCTTGCAACTTTTCAGAATGATTTCAAATGTTTGCGAGATAGATTTGAAGAATTTAACCCTTGTCTTGCCAATGTTAATAGTTTTCATGAAATTGACAATATTGAAATAGGAAATGAAAACCAAAGATTTATGGTAATTTCCCCTATCCTTAGGAAAAGCTAGTTACCCAACTTCTCAGTTCAAGGAAAGCCTCGTGACTTTCGTAACGATGAGCCCCAAAGAGTTTTTGATATGAACAACAGCATTATACACTCTATTTGAGCTCATATGACCCATTATTAATCTTTGCCAAAAGTTTCTATTCTTATGTGAGATTTTGTTAGATGCTGTTTAGAAGTGATCAATGTTAAAGCAAATTTGAAACTTGAGTTGGATTCTAATTTTTGCTGCATTCTATTGATCTTATTTTGCCAAAGATCAAAAGTTGAAGGGAAAAAGTTGTGTTGTATCACTTTCTTCTGATAATTTCATAGTGGGCCCAATTTTCGATTCTGTGTCCAGAAATTCTAGTGTTTCATGATTTTCATTGTATGATACAGCATGTTCAATATTTTACCAATTCGCCCAAGAAGCACATCTAGAAAGCGAAATTTTGACAAATGGACCACATGTTCACATTCTGCGCCCAAATATTGTTATAGATTATGGTTTTTACTATATTCTGGCAATGTTCATTATTTCATCGATTTCCAAAAGTGTTATACCGGGTGTCCCAAACAAAAGGTAAAAGATTTGATCAGGGCTAGCGATGCCAGTTTAGCTGCAATCAAGTCAAAATAACTTTGAAGCTAATCCTAACTTGAAGAAAATAGGTAACTTGTTTATTGATATTGGTGCTTCCAACTTTGAAATATTATTCTCGAAAGTTCAAATTTGACTTCACCTCTAAAACCAGAGCTTTGGGGCCTAAGCCTTTTAGTACAAACTAACAAAAAAATCGCCCAGTACAAATAGGGTTAAGAGCCAATATAATAATGATAGTAGTAATAATAATAATATTAATAATATTGAACTAAAAGCACCATCAATAAAATAACAGAAAAGTAAAAAGTAGAAAACACAACTGTTACTTCGGCAATACGTTTCAATAAAAAATCTTCGTCAGTTGTCTTTACAGTGTTGGACAGCCAGGTTTATATAGGACGACGTAAACAAAATTAACATAAAATTTACTAAAAAGTCAAGATTAAAATAACCCTGATACAGTCTAAACCATAAAATTACAATAATACAGCCTATCTGTTAACCTTATGTCCACATGGGATTGAGAGTGTCAGCCGCAGCATGTTTCCAAGGGAACAGAAAAGAGACACTAGCTAGTAACCCTCAAAGGATTTTCATGATTTGCTAAATCCCGAATGGCCCGATGGGGAATTCCACCCAACGCCACGTGCAAAATTCACGAAGTCAACCAGCTAGCATTTCCTTCCATTCCCCTGGGATCTAAGTGCGATGGTAGAGGGATTAAACACTCCCACAGGCAAACAAATCCAGCTCTACATCCGCTACCCTTTCATTTAGGCCCTTTAAAGAAAATAAGACGACGTAAACATTATAATATTAATATTAAGGTTACGGTAAACGTTTGAAGGCCGAAAAAGCCAATTTTCGGATTTTTTCAAATCTCAGAAACCCAACTTTTAAGAAACACAAATATACCATCTTTGGAAGTAACAGACATGTTGGAAAATTATAATTCTTGATCGAAGGAAGGATGGTACAACTTCTCACGCAAAGTTTTTCTGTGTGGTTTGAATTATAATCCTAGCTTTTTGACCTATTAAGTCGGTCGTGTGTTACAAAACAAAAATGAAACCACATTTTATGTATCGATTCCTTTGTTTAAATGGATTGATTGCTTTTTAAGCGGTAATTGCTTGACCCGGATTACAGTGTGGCTTACGCGACCTTGGTGTTTACTTTCGAAGTGCCATCAGTAAAATTCCCTTTTTTCAGGACTTAAAAATCCACTAGGTACAGGTACGAAAAAGCTATTTTGTACCCTAGGAACCAATCGAATGGCTCCACATTTTGCATACTTCCAGAGCAAGCGTCAGGCAAGCAAATGTGTCTCAGAACCTTTGCATGTCCTCTGGTCCGCCTTTTATAGCCAAATACAACTGTACGAGGGCAGAGAAGTTATTTCCAAATTTATGACAGCGTGTATTATCAAGGGAAGGAGGACTTTAAAGAATCTGAGACACACTTTGGTAGCTTAGAGTCTGCACTTCCTGTTGATAGAAGTTAGATTTTGTTATGTTAAACGCAAGGGTACAAAATAGCTTTTGAGTGAGGTATACTCTCTTAAGCAATAAAGTTGCCTGGAAAATATCCTTTTACAAGCTTTGCCAATTATTTTGATATGGTTAGAATCCCTACATTCTTACGCATCGAATGATGTATAGTTTAACTAGACCCCGCTAATAGTTTGGCTTTTGGGGAGAGAAAACCCAATCTTGTGCTACAAACGTTTACCGTAACCTTAA
>REGM01000061.1:516576-553743 GCA_004194415.1 Aurelia aurita
TAAACTTAGTGTCAAAACCATTGACACTAATATACAATGCATCTTTAGAAAAGGGTATTTTCCCCCAGACCTGGAAATTAGCCAGAGTAACACCAATTTATAAGGCGGGCGCTAAAACAGATGTAAACAATTACCGGCCTATCTCAGTGTTATCAGTTGTGTCGAGGATATTAGAAAAGATTGCACACGACCAATTAATGGAATATCTAAAAGGGCAAAACAAACTTTGTTTGAACCAGTTTGCATTTCAGAAACTGCATAGTACACTGACATGTCTATTGAATGTCATAGACCCATGGTTCAAGAACTCTGATGAGGGGAAAATAAACTTGAGTATATTCCTTGATCTGAAAAAGGCATTCGATACTGTAGACCATACAATCCTATTGTCGAAGCTACGAGAGTATGGTGCCGAGGGTACTTCCCACAGCTGGTTCACTTCTTATCTGACCAATAGGGAGCAGTTTTGTTATTTTGATGGGTCTAATTCCAGCAAAAGCAGCATTAAGTGTGGTATTCCGCAGGGCTCGTGTTTGGGACCCTTGCTTTTCATACTATACATTAATGATTTTGAGAACTGTCTGGAAAGCATGAACCCAAATATGTATGCCGATGATACATGTGTGAATATCGCGTCAGAAAACCTCAAAGAACTTCTAACAGATTTGAAAAACGAGCTGGAAAATATATCGAATTGGATGAGGACTAATAAACTTAGTTTGAATGCCAGCAAAAGTGAATATATGGTTATAGGCCATAGGCGACAACTGAATAGGGTAGATGATGATTTGCCAGACCTTGTCCTCAATAATGAAGTTATCAAAAGAGTCGACAAGACAAAATATTTAGGGATCAACATCGACGAAAGCCTTAATTGGAAAGAGCAGTACAAAACTATCAAAAACAAGCTAAAAGGGGGCTTGAGCTCCTTGAGAAAGCTGAAAAATATCCTTCCGCAAAGGAAACTTGACCAAGTCTACAAAGCTCTCTTTGAAAGCCATCTTCGCTATGGTGACATTGTTTGGAGTACTCTTTCCAACACCAAGCTGTCCCAACTGCAGCGACTACAGACCAGGGCAAAGAAGCTAATAGTGGATGCCAAGTATAAGGACGGTTGGAATTGTGATTGGCTCAATGTAAAGTCTTTGCTCTCCTTTGACAAAGGAGTCATGACATATAAAATTTTGCATGACCTCTGTCCCGAAAATCTTCGCCATAAGTTCACTGAAAGATCCATGATCTCAGAGTATAGAACCAGAAATCATGGAGATCTGCAAATTCCCAAAGTTAAGTTAGAATATGCAAAGCGAAGTTTCTACTTCTCTGGTGTCAAAAACTGGAATGATATCCCTGACAACATTCGAGAACAAGAATCAATCGCTCGTTTTAAAACAGGTTTTAGAGAGTATCTTTTGAACCTACAGGACCCAAACACGACCCCTTGGTAGAGCAGCAATTCTTAAAATTATTTTGTTTTCTTTTCTAAAAATACATTGTTATTAGTGTTAATTTTCCTAGCTGAAAGGTACTCGTGTATATAAATATTGATAAAAAATGAAAATAGCTGTGATTGACATGACTCTTCGTCGAGGCGCTTTACTCTTCGTCGCGGCGCTGTGATTGACATGACTCTTCGTAGTGGCACTTTGATTGACAGATGATGAATATTGCTAAATTTATCAAAACATTGCTTCAAATCAGTTGCGAATGCAATTACCTTTAATGCATCACTTCACACCCACAACGCTAACCATACCACTATTTAGCAACAACATTGTGTATTTTTCTGGAGTAATTTTAGATTCTATCAAGAACTATTCATGTCTGTCATCTCCTTAGAAATTGCACAATGAAGTGAGTCGAACTATATCCAAAACACGTCAGCAAGTACTGAACCAAAACGCAAAGAAACAATCTGTCTGAAAAAATGTTTGGCATATCATAAAAGCAGGACCCATGGGATATGATCCTTGGTCACCACCTTTTGACTTCAAGCTAGGCTTTTGTCCCATCATCATCATCATCATCATCATTAAAATTATTTAAAGTTGGATTTTAATCTATGTAGTACAGGGTACTAATTCATTCAGGGTACTATAAAAATCAAATACTTAAAAGAAAAATTTATGGACTAAGATATATGGTATAAAAACGTTACAAACATAGTCTGCAGGTGCACTTTATCACCAGTCCATGACCTTATCTGATTTTTAAAGGCTGCAAGGGTTGGACTGTCACTGAGAGTGTTCCAGAGGAGACTTCCTCTGAATGAAAGGGACTCCGAGCCAAAAACGTTTGTGGATCTTTGGAAGTTTACACAGATCTTTAGTCCTTAGGTCATCTGTGAGTTTCCAAGTAAGTACTCAAATCTGCAATTTTCAAGAAACTTCAATTTCTTATAAAAATACCTCTAAATGGCTGTTGCAACGACACATGAAAAATAGAAGCAAAGCAGCTTACACATACCGCCAGTTGCATAATGAATGCTTGGTGCTCTAACAGCCAATGACTACTTGCAGAGAATGTGCGGGCAACACCCGCAGCACAAAAAATTGAAATTAAATAAAACACCCGCAGCACAGGGGTGGATCCAGCCATAAGTAGAAGGAGGGGCAACCTGCAGATAAGGTGCTAAAAGTACAAGAAAAGTACAATTAAAAAGTAAGTGCGCCGAAGTTGCGCAAAAAGAATATTTGAACTTCTGGTTAGAGAAAATTCTTTGGTTTTCTACTAAATAAGGTCTTGATTTGCATGTTTCCCCCGTATTCTGATCGAAAAAAGGAGTGCCAAGGTTCACGATGGGGGGCCCACTTCTTGCCAAAGAGGGAGCGCAAAACTGAGTTTATATTATGAAGGGGGAAGTTGCCCCCGCTTGCCCAGTAAATCCGCCACTGCAGCAGCAAGTTCTTCGGGAAAAAAAGAGAAAAAATAGAAGGGAGTGAAACAGCAATAACGAAGGTATAAGGTACCTGAATCTTAGGGTCCGATCTCATGGTTCATAAGTCCTTTCTTTATCCTATGCCCTGACATCACAGCGCCACGACGAAGAGTAAAGCGCCTCGACGAAGAGTCATGTCAATCACAGTGCCGCGACGAAGAGTAAAGCGCCTCGACGAAGAGTCATGTCAATCATAGCGCCGCGACGAAGAGTAGAGCGCCTCGACGAAGAGTAGAGCGCCTCGACGAAGAGTCATATCATTTAAAGCGCCACTACGAAGAGTCATGTCAATCAAAGTGCCTCGACGAAAAGACTTGCTCCGCCTCCTCAACGAAGAGTAAATTGCAGAGACGAAATCTAAAGCGACTCGATATATTCCTTCGTATATTCCTTGATCTGAAAAAGGCATTCGATACTGTAGACCATACAATCCTATTGTCGAAGCTACGAGAGTATGGTGCCGAGGGTACTTCCCACAGCTGGTTCACTTCTTATCTGACCAATAGGGAGCAGTTTTGTTATTTTGATGGGTCTAATTCCAGCAAAAGCAGCATTAAGTGTGGTATTCCGCAGGGCTCGTGTTTGGGACCCTTGCTTTTCATACTATACAGTAATGATTTTGAGAACTGTCTGGAAAGCATGAACCCAAATATGTATGCCGATGATACATGTGTGAATATCGCGTCAGAAAACCTCAAAGAACTTCTAACAGATTTGAAAAACGAGCTGGAAAATATATCGAATTGGATGAGGACTAATAAACTTAGTTTGAATGCCAGCAAAAGTGAATATATGGTTATAGGCCATAGGCGACAACTGAATAGGGTAGATGATGATTTGCCAGACCTTGTCCTCAATAATGAAGTTATCAAAAGAGTCGACAAGACAAAATATTTAGGGATCAACATCGACGAAAGCCTTAATTGGAAAGAGCAGTACAAAACTATCAAAAACAAGCTAAAAGGGGGCTTGAGCTCCTTGAGAAAGCTGAAAAATATCCTTCCGCAAAGGAAACTTGACCAAGTCTACAAAGCTCTCTTTGAAAGCCATCTTCGCTATGGTGACATTGTTTGGAGTACTCTTTCCAACACCAAGCTGTCCCAACTGCAGCGACTACAGACCAGGGCAAAGAAGCTAATAGTGGATGCCAAGTATAAGGACGGTTGGAATTGTGATTGGCTCAATGTAAAGTCTTTGCTCTCCTTTGACAAAGGAGTCATGACATATAAAATTTTGCATGACCTCTGTCCCGAAAATCTTCGCCATAAGTTCACTGAAAGATCCATGATCTCAGAGTATAGAACCAGAAATCATGGAGATCTGCAAATTCCCAAAGTTAAGTTAGAATATGCAAAGCGAAGTTTCTACTTCTCTGGTGTCAAAAACTGGAATGATATCCCTGACAACATTCGAGAACAAGAATCAATCGCTCGTTTTAAAACAGGTTTTAGAGAGTATCTTTTGAACCTACAGGACCCAAACACGACCCCTTGGTAGAGCAGCAATTCTTAAAATTATTTTGTTTTCTTTTCTAAAAATACATTGTTATTAGTGTTAATTTTCCTAGCTGAAAGGTACTCGTGTATATAAATATTGATAAAATGAAAAAAAAAAAATGACGAAGAGGGGCATGCCGCAACGATCTATGAGTCCTGCCTCCCCGATACGCATTTCGGCTCTCCGAAGTGAGTTCATCGAATTTGTCCAGCATCTGACTCCATACAACACTCCAGTTCAGTGTTTGCATCGCGAAGGGGATTCCCTCTCGCAGCGTATCCGCCATCTTCCAGAAAAGTAGCGCGCCGTCCCAGACCTCTGTGAAAAGGTCTATTACTTACAGTTACCATAAAGGGAGAAATACAAACGTCCAAGTTCATTCGTCATGCTATTCACGCCAAAAGGCTCATGTGAACCCAATCTAGTCATCCAGAGATTTTCATGATGTTCAAGTGCATCAAGTCCTCCTTCCACTTTTTCTAACAAACCACTCTCTATATAACTAGGCATGGCGGAATTGCATACACAGTATGAAAACAAATTCTGTTTTAGAATTCCATAAGTTCAGGTGAGGACCAGTCCTTTTCTCTCATACAAAATATTTAGGAAGATGTTCTGATGCAGATACATGAAATTTTAACTATTGTGTACTTGATCAAGTTACTGTCTATTTTGAGAGAGTTTAGCATTGTAAAAATGATCTTGCATCTTTGGAGAAGACACCTTCCGTTGTCATTACAAGGTTAATGAACTCTATGCTTTTATATGTTCTACAGAGTGCTTCTTCATCATGAAGTAGTTGAGTTGAGTTGAGTGTATCTCTCTGCTTTGCGCGTTGTGTTTGACACGAAACGGAACGAAATCTCAATGCGTAGAGATCGAGATCGAAAATCACTTACTCCATTCACTTTATCCGAGTATCCGAGTGATTTACGATCTTCTAGCGAACTTAGCTCTTGAAAATAATTTATAATAGATTTCGCACTGTTAATGATGGTGAAGACTGTCTGTGACATTTATAAAGTGTCAGTCAAAGTATTTTAACCAAGGAGAGCAAAGAGCATACAAGTGAGACTTGTAAAAATTAGCTACTGAGCTATGCGAGTTTTAATAAATCATTGGTGAAATTGTGACTACAGTTTGGGAACTTACCATTACAGAAATTTCATGTAGCTTTCAAATACCTTTGGATTTTGGATTGACATACAGTATGGTTGTGTTCCGAAACGCTTGATTAAATATATAATAATAGCCATATAATGAACGGGCTCCATGGTAAGGTAACCCTGTCCTTAAAGGGTCTGTTTCAACCAGCATGCCTTGCACGTGCCATCTCTTGGTTGGCCTTTGTTGACGCCATTTTCATGGCCCATGAAAATGGCGACAACAAAGACCAACCAAGAGATGGCACGTGCAAGGTATGCTGGTTGAAACAGACCCTTTAAGAGCCTCAAATTAATTTCAGACACTACAATCTTACAAATCCGCTGAATATTCACGGAGTTATGAGTTTTTGAAGTTCAAGTTTGTGCGAAAGTTGCGTCCAGAGGCTTCTCGATAGCATTTATAGTGGAAGTAGTATGGGGCTATAATTTATTTCGTTTTTAATTTCTTTCAGAGCAGACCAAATGTGATGTAGAAAGATTTGTTGATAACCTAACTTTTTCTAAAGTTGGATAACTTTCCTTTACTTCGATTTTGGAGCTTCTTGCATAGGCGCATCTGGTTTCAGCTGACGCACAAATTTTATCTTCAAAAGCTCGTTACTCGTTGAAATTTCAGTGGATTTGCAAGATTCTGGTGTCTAAAATTGATTTAAAGTCTTAGGGACAGGCTCATGTCACCGAGGAGCAAGTTCAGTTTATCGTTAACGTCAAACAATTTTATTGGGACGATAATTTTTTTGTGGTCCCTTACTCCCCCAATTGATGAAGCTAAGATTCGCACAAAAAATGCAAGTTTGTAATTCAGGAAAAATAACGATTTAACGATGAGCTAAATAATTTAAAATAAAGCAACACGGGAATTTCCCACGTTTTCTGAGGGTTTGAAGGGCCTGGTCAAGAAAAAATTCAGACCCCCATTTGTATTCAAATGGCCCTCCCCAAACTCTAATCCTGGATCCGCCCCTGCTCAATGAAATGAACAAACTCTATGTTCGACCGCATCTGGACTATGGTGACGTTATATATCACATCCCATATAATATATGTGAATTTAGTCATAGTGTTATTTTAACTAATCAAATGGAAAAACTTGAATCAGTCCAATACTCCGCTGCTTTGGCAGTAACTGGTGCTTGGAAGGGTACTTCTCGTGAGAAGCTGTATGATGAGCTTGGATTGGAATCATTAAACCTCCGACGATGGAGTAGACGCCTTATCCTCTTCTATAAAATGATTAACAATCTGACTTCAGATTACACAAGACATCGAATTCTTCATTTTCATGAATCCAACTACGATCTTCGCAGACGAGCTACAACAGGGCAATTATGTGCAAGAACGAAAGGTTTCAAATCAAGTTTCTATCCAAGCTGCTTATCGGAATGGGAAAAGCTTGACCCTGAGATTAGACTATCTAACTCTGTGAACACTCCCAAGAAAAAACTATTGTCAATTATCCGTCCACCTCCAAAGTTGGTCTACCGTGTTCATGACCCAAAATGTTTATCCATCCTAACGCAGCTACGTGTTGGACTTAGTAAGCTAAATTTTCACAAATTTAAGCATAATTTTAGGGATACTTTGAACCCTTTGTGCCCGATAAATGATGGTGTCGAGGATACGGAACACTATTTCCTGCTCTGCCATACTTATGGTTCAAATAGACGCGATCTTCTCAACCGAGTAAATGCGATATTGTTGCCTCATGGTTTAATAAATCTTTCAAATGCAGAGTTGCTAAAAATCATCCTCTATGGCCATGAACAGTTATCCTTGGATTCAAATGCAAAAATTCTTACAGCAACTAGAATATATCAAGGCCTCCAAACGTTTTGACTAAATTGGTAATGAAAGCTTGTAGAATTTCTTCTCTCCTATAATATTTTCTTTTTCGTTTAATTGTAAAACCGTGTAGTTAATTAAGTTTCTATATTATTTGTAAATTGCCATAGGGTTGCTATGTATTTCCATGCTCATTGTGGTATCGTCTTGTAACTTTATGTATGTATATGTAAATTTGTATGCGAATATATAAAAAAAGGTGCGTTAGAACATCATTTGAAAGATTGGTGATTTGTACAAATGGTCGTAATAATTCAGCTACTCCAGCAAGTAGATATTTTATAAATTTTCTTAAACATACATGAATTCAAAGGTAAAAGCTTACCAACGAAGTTTAAGAAGAATAACAAATTGAATTGAATTGATGCTTTTTCTCACGCAAATTGTAGCGAGAAGGGAAAGTAATTCAGTAAAGGAGCAAAGCCAAGATTGTAATAAGTCTAATGCGTCATCATTATCATATTCGTATTATTGTTTTGTTGGTCTTTGTACTCTTGTCATTGTTTCCTACTGGTTTCTACTCTTATCCTACTGGTTTCTACTGGTTTCTACTCGTTTCCTAGTCGTCTCTACTCCTTTATACTCGTTTCCTAGTCGTTTCTACTCTTTTCTACTCGTTTCCTAGTCGTTTCTACTCTTTTCCTGGTCGTTTCTACTCGTTTCCTGTTATAGTAAACGCGGTCCCCGTTTATCCAGCACAGTTTTAATTGGTTTTTGGGTGAAAGACCTTTCTGAACCCTTCCTCGAATCGGTATGTATCCCAGCAATCGTTGGAATAATGTGACATTTACAAGTATACACAAAAATCGGCGATCGTTAATCTACCAGAATTTGGTGCTATTGTCCAAACAAATTTTAGGGTAGCTTCCGGAAAAGAATTTTAATACACCTCATGGCGACACACCCCCTTTAATAACGTTTTAGTATTCAGTGAAAATTGGATATCATGCGCAAATAAAAAGGTTTAGTGTTATAAAAACGACTAACTATAACTATCATATGTTTGTGATGAAACTTGTCAATATTGATGAAAGAATCCATCGCTGCTTTTAAAATGGAATGTTCAGACTATAAACAGCCTCTAGGAGGCTAACGACTCTTCGGTGATCTTGTCTGTTATCGCAAATAATCTTGAAATGCTTGCCATCTTTTGTTCTGAAACTGAATCCTCCGAACGAGTTCATTCTTAACATTTTCTTGATAGCTTTTTCTTTGTCTGAAGAGAAGATATCTATCTTTGCAATGTTGACAACATCTGTTGAAAAAATATGATGGCAAATTATGACTAGTTATAACAATAGTCATTGAGTGCTCAAGCAGGGTTGTCAGATTTGAGTTACTAAAAATATATCAAAGGCGCTAGAAAGAAGCCAGATCGCTGAAAAATAGAGCAAATTTGAAAAATTGGCGCATGACGTCATTGTTTCGTTTACTGCACATGCCCATTGGTTGTTATTGTGCATGACATCATTAGCTTTCTTACTACGCATGCCCAAACAAAAAAATTGTTCGTGTTTACCCGTGGTTACATTGGTGTTTACCAGTGTGGTTGAACTAAATATGGAATCCAAGATGGCCAAATTTGCTTACTTGATGCATTATTATACCCAAAAAGGCTTAGAAAAAGAAATTTTTCATATACAAATTTGAATACAGAAAAAGCCAAAAATAAACCAAATTTGAGAAAAAAGCCAAATTCAAAGTTTCCAAGCCAGGCTAGTTGAAACAAAGCAAAAATCGAGAAATTTGGCTTTAACAAATGCCAAATTTGGCTTCAAGACTTTGCAATATATTTAGAATTAATTTGGTCCTTTACACAGACGCACATGAAGAAAAATTCATGATCGGTAACATAATCAAATTTTGATGATTTCCCAAATGGTGCAAGTTGTTTGTTATCCACCCGGTACTTTCGATTTATTGCAAGAGAAAGGGATTTGAAAAAACTTGGTCAAATTAAAAAGGCAGGATAGGAATCGACGATTGCGTTAAAAATAGTGTCAGGGGATTTGTTACCAAAATCCTTTACGTCAGAAAGAATTTCAGTTGATTTTCTTGGTGCAGTTGTCATGAAGCGCAAAGGATCATGGTAGAAAATTCTCTGACGCATCTTTAGCGTAATCGTCTATTGTTGCTTACCGATCAAGACGAGTTTGCGCTTTGGTAGCTTGGTTGAGTCTTCTCTGAACTTCAATTTCTTCTCAGATTTGTTAACCTTGAGTTTTCCCTCCAATACGAACTGCTTTCCGACTGAAATGAAGATCAAATTGTATAAGATTCTTGTTTAAAAAATACCGGTTGAAAAAGTGTACCAACCGTTTAAAAACTCATACTACAAAATTTTACCAACAATTTATGAAATTCTAAATCATGAGGCATTACACATTATAATGTGTCACTGAGTCATTGCCTTAAATTTGAAGTTATTTCATTCTGACTTAAAAGTTTGTTCATTTATTTTTGAGACACATTCTTGCTGCAATAGTCAAAATCGCAACGTGCAATTTAACTCAGTTTTTGTTCAAACTTCTTTCCTTTCTTTCAAAATCAAGCTTCTTGAGAAAATACATATTTTAAATACAATTTAACTGAACTCCTCTAATCTTGATACCTCCTTCAGTTTTTCAGTGATCTAATAATAATAGTAATAATAAATGAACGGAGATATAGCGATCTAGTCTAAACATAGCACAAAAGAACGGCACGCGCCACTTATGTTCCTATTGTTTTCATTGATCGAAAACATCAAATACAATAGGTTCTATTTAGATGGGCCCAGTCCCCCTAGCTAAGTTGCCTTTTAACTCCGTTGATTTACTTTAATAATAAGTAATAATAATATAGTAATAATAATAATAATGTGATAAAATGAGGGATAAGGAGGCCATTGGCCTATTAAACCCTTTAGTGCTGTTTTTAGGCAAACCAATAGATTATCAATGCGTTTTAAATGCACATCCTTTGCCTAATCTGATTGATCTCATGTTAAACGAGCACCCGGTATTCAAAACTTTTAACCCACCTTTATGAAGGAAATTTTCATGCAGCAAAATATTTCCTTCAACCTAAGGCATATGGCAATGATTTTCAACTTCCAAAGGTACGCACCCCGTCCTTTGGAACTATTGCTATGCAACTTGCACTGGTGGTGGCCCAGAGCATAGCCTAAAATTCTCTTTTAAAGATTGGCTAATGAAATAAATGATACCATGGTGGCGTCATCTGATGGCGTTTGTACTTTCAGTGATGACCAAAATATGGTAATTTTTGGAAAACGATTTTTTCATATTTTAGCTGACAGAAAGGCATAAGTTCAATATCATAGTTTTTATTGAGATCTACCCTTTAAAATATTCATCTATGTAATTATGTAATTAAAAATGGTAGATAAATTAGCCGTAGCTCAAATCAATTTTGAATTTGTTTTACATCATAGCCTTTCATATAGCCAAGGACTAAAAGTCACAAAGGGACACACTACTGATCAAATTAGCGCTGGTGAAAGCTATTAAAAAGAAAATAGGTGGGGACTGAATGAGACCCAGCATGTCTGGAAAGGGTTAAGGTAATTGTGAATTTGAAAATCAATACTAAATTTGATTTACTACTTACATCGCTTGCCAATGAAGCTAACTTTCAAGCCATATTGTCTGAAGAATTGCAGAGCAGCTTTGTGGCATGCATTTTTCGGTATTCTACCAAGATTAGGCAGCAGTGATCTGTATATCAATGCAGCACTGAGCGTTAAAATGCCTCCGATATCTGGAGCTCTACTGGCGTCCATCATAGAGAAATGATCTCCTGAGCATGTCACTATTGTAACGTTGGTTTGCAAAACGTTTGACCAGCATTCAGCTGAGCTTCCAATTCCAATTATTGCTCTACAGAATCTGTCATCATCTGCTTGGATGTATAATACTTGTCCACTGTAAATATTCTGTTAAAAAATAAAGAGAAAGAAAAGACGTTAAAGGAGCCTACTAGGCAACGCAAAATGCTTCACGAGCTAGAACAAGTGTACTGAGTGCGCCAAAATGAATTCAAAGCATTTGAACATTCGTATTGTAAAAACTACTAATAAAATTGGAATGAATCGAGTATGAATACTTTTTGTGATTTTTTCCACACATAAGAAAGTGCTGCCTCCGAGCAATTCCATAACGTTCAGTAATCTATTACTGAGCCTTGTGCAATTTTGTGTCAATATTTTATACCATTTTGGTTCAAATCATATTTCCTAATATCCGATTTGAAAGAAATGTCAAGTTTTTGCAAAACAAGTTTTGCTTATTAAGGCAGGCTTCTTAACGTTATGTCAACAAATATATTCTTGAGCCAGATGGCATTTCAGGTTATATCTTATCATGACATCTAATTTTAGAGAGATTTAATACAGTGCCAAGCCAGATGGCATTTTAAGCCATATTTCACATGCCATTTTGATTTAAATCATGTTAAATCATGTTTGTTGAAAAAGCTCACCGCTGGTGGAAGCCAAGCATCATGACATCTTGATGACATCTCCTGATCAATAGAAGTCGACTCCAAAATTTTTTGAATGTCTGGAATTACTACTGACATGCTCTTTGCTCGATCTGTCAAGATTTCTTCAAGCTCTTTGAATGAGTTTTTGTCTGCAATATCTAGGAACTCTTGAAGTCTCATTTTCAATTGCATCGTTGCGATTTTTGCAAAGAAGTTTTTCATTTGCTCCTGAGAAGTAAAAAGAAGAAAATTGAGTGTAAATAATGGTTTATCGGTAGAAAGTTCAAATCGTAAAATATCCACAGGATAAAAAGAGAACATTTTTGAAAAATCACCAGAATTTGATTCTACTACCGTTCTCGAATATTACTTGAAAGTTACTTACTTTCAAGTATCAAATTAATTTGAGTGATATTGCAGCTGCTTGAGATCACCTTGCGTTTGTCGGGAGGTTTGGATGTTTACAAGCTACCTGGTTTCGATGCATGCACGAAATAGTAAGAAATGATTATCTAATTGAACCCAAAGTATCATTTAAATTGGTTGCTAATATCCTTGATAAAGCTTTTATATCAGGTTGAAATCACAAGATATAATTTTTGCTAAAAACAATGTTTTCTAAACTACTTCTTATCACAATCAAGCTTTAAAGCTATGATTTCTTTGTTTCTTTCCCGTAGAAGAACTTTCATGAAAGGGAACAAAATCAATGTTTAATGGCTTTTAAAAAAGTTTCACTTTTTATTGGATCACTTGATAGTACCTAAGATAGATAGTATATAGATAATAGTTTCATCTCGGAAAGTGGTTTAATGAATAGTTTCTTTGGAATTTTACTGTACCTGGACAAGTTCTTCTCCAATTTGGGATGTATCAAACATATCAATAAGCAGCTGAGCATTATTTCGCCCGGCTGGCAACCACCTTGCGGTATCAATCATGACAACCAGGGCAACCTCCTTCTCCATGTTCTGCAAAATCGTCGCAATCTCAAGAGCGACCAATCCCCCAAAAGAGTAGCCTCCTAAAAAGTATGGGCCATGTGGCTGTTGTTCAAGTATCATTTCAACACAAGCCTTCGCAAGTCTAGTCACTGACCCAATATCCTCACCCAAGTAGCCTGGATCTTGTGAACCAAATGCGTGAAGTGAGAATAGATTCTAAAAATGGAGAAGAGCAACAATTACAAGTAATTCTTGGACAGTTTACAAAATATAAAGTGACATTCCGAGAGGGTCATGAAGGTGGTCTTCAGTCCCATTTTCCCAGTCACACTTTGTAGGAAATCCTAATCTCTTTCTTACAGATATGCAGTCAATGATCAAATCCAAATCCCATTCTGCTGTATTTTTGCCGTAGTCTCAGTTAGTAAAATCACATTCCCTGAGTGTCTATTTCTGCGAATTCCAGACACTATTTTACTCCTCCAGGACTCTCTTCCGAGAACTGAGATGATAAGCATCGGTGCGTAGGATTTAACCGTTGACAGAGGTGCGCAGGCGCCATTTAAATCTAATTTGAGCAATGGGTGCGGCGTTACGAAGAAGAACCGCATCACAATTGGGCGATATTGCCTGATCAGGCAAAGTTTCGCAATAAGGAAACAATCTGTTGCCTGATTAGAAAACGGTTCCACAACTGGACTACAGATAAGTACAGTCGTAGCCATTAGTTTAAGACCACCTTTTAGTCGGTAACCTTTTTTTGGCGCAATGAGATCCAATGCTACTGCTCTGCCTATGTTATTCTCTTGGAGTTGCTCGAGGTCATTTTTCCATGCAGATTCCAATTTGCGATGAAGCTTTAAAAATTTTACGCCATTTTGCTATGACATTACAATGAAATTTATATAAATTTTTGGAAATTATCAACCTCGTCCCCAGGGCCTTTTGTCATATTGAGATCTCCGTCCCAATATTACAAAAGGCCCTGGGGACGAGGTTGGAAAATTATAGCATTCTTGCCGACAAGCGGGTTGAGCCAACAAAATTGATGCCCAGCTGGAGTTTATATCAATCCATGCAGACTTCATTTCTCTGATTTCTTTATGAAATATCGAATATCTACGAAATAAAGGCTTTGGGGGAAAGTTAAAGGAGGGCTTTCAGTCCACAGTTGTGGTCATACGTTCGAGTCCAATCCTTGACTTTTAGTTTAAAGCAAAACATAGCATAGTTATTCGGAATTAGGCTCTAAGAACTGATTTCATTTTTCGAATCATCGAACATCAAAGACTTTCGCATTGAATTTTTGATATAATAACTGCGTTAAATAAACAAAAGTAAGTGTGGCGTTAAACTTATGGCCACGACTATCAACTGAAAGCCCTCGTCTGACTTTTCCCAAAAACTATTTTTTTGCAGATTTTGGATATTTTATAAAGAGATCACAGAAATGTATTTTGCTTGGATTGATGTAAATTCCAGCTGGATAACACTTTTTTTGGGTGAACCCGCTTGTCATAGCAAAGTGGCGCAGAAATAAAAATAAACATCAAATGTGAAAAACTGAACTGAAACAACTCCAAGAGTAGAAAATGGGCAGAGCAGTAGCATTGAATCTCATTGCGCCAACAAATGTTGCCGACTAAAAGCTGGTCTTAAACGTTTGGCCACGACTGTAACAGCATCAGCGCAGTAGGCTTCACTTTTTGGGGTCAACCGATAGTTTTAGTCATTTCTTGGCCGTTCTCAAATAGTGACTTTCTAAAACTTTTTGGAAAGTACTTCCCTCTTTTTAGCTATCTAAAGAATAGTAGTGTCTCGATGTCTCGATAAATAAGAAGTACATATTTTAGTCACTTAATTGTTTCAAACATAAGGGGAAATTTCTGTGTTCTCTATAATGTCTTAATTGTTTGCGTCCTTACTTCACTTGAATCATGTCTTTATCGTTGATTTCGTAATTTTATACTGGATTTGTCATCATGGATTTGTCATTTTGGATTTGTCGATTATTATTGACTGAATTTCCAGTGGTGTAGCTCAATTCTTTCCCATTTAGTTCTTCTTTGGCAGTCCCTTGACGCACAAAACTAGCCCTAACCCTAACCTTGGGGTATTCATGTTTTCTACTTCATCTTCTTTGACCAGTTCAAACCGGTTAATTTGATTATACGTGTTGTTCCATAATTAATGCTATAAAACCAGCACGTGTTGTTTTTGATGATATCTATATGCCTAAATGTACATGCAGGGGTTTGTCGGGAGTAATCTGACAGTTTAGCTTTTACATGCTATTACCTTGAAACGACTACCTTTATTCAACAGAAATTGACAATACTTTCATCACCATTTAGTTGCCTTTCAGCTGTATTCTTGTCACGAATCTCTCTCATTCAGATTTTTAGAAAATTAAAATTTCTTTGCATGGGTCTTGGGTATTTTCTTACACTGGCAGGAGTTTTTGACAACAGAAAAAAAAATAACTAAAGATGAAAAATAAGATTTTCCAAGCTTGAACTAACAATACACGGCTATGATTCACACAGTATCATATCGATTGAGGTGGAGACAATGGACAATTCTTTACCTGATACTTCATGCCAGCTCCTAGCGCTTGAAAAACTCCAGCATATCGATGTGATGGATGAACAATGAAAAACTTTGCTTTGGGATCAGGTGGACTGTAAACTACAGACATATAATCTTTGGGAAGATCCAGTTTGTCCTCGTCTTCTTCTGCAAGAAAATAAGCAAAAATTTGCAGAGAGGAACTATGAAGTAATACAGTCATTGAACTGTTTAACTTTAGTAATCCGTGCTAAGTGCTGGATGTCCCAATAAGGCCCCCCCCCCCCCGCCGTTTATAACATCACCAAAACTAGATATTATGAAACCTATCACAAAATTATCTTTTTGATCCGTTTTGTCAATTATCCAAATATCTAAAGATGATAAAATATGTGTTTTTGTATTTCGAAAGGGTATATCTCTTTCAGCAACATTGTGAAAATAAAGTGCAAATATGCTTTGATTCCCTTGACTAGAAGAAATAGTTTCTTGGATAATTTGTCCCAATTTTGACGTTTCTTATTTTTAATGATCTGAGAGTTGGGTTCCTTGTAAAGGTTTCTTGTAAAAAAAATAAAAGAAGACTTATTTGAATTATTGGATCTTCGCTTTTGCTTTACAGCTCATATAATATCATTGCTGCTCAGCAGCATCTAATCTGTGACAATCTCGCATTCGCGAGCAAAAATCGAAATCCATGTTGAAGTAAAGTCAAAGACAATGTGGCGCAGACATAACATAGAAAAGCGAGTAAGAAAGTCCGATATGTATATCTCATTGTGGCGAATTGTTGCATAGCAAAAACAGCATTATATGCATTGTCAAATGACTTAATTAAAAGGCAATATACCATCGAATTTGTCACGCAACTATAACTATTTTCGAAGTTTCATAATTTCGGGACTTCAGATGATTCTTATATGAAGTCATTGCCTGCACAAGTTGCTATTGACTACATCGTGAACATTTTGACAACAATTTTTGTGAGTAAAACGCAACACTCTTTGACAATTGTTATTGTTAATATTATTTTATATATATATATAAAGTAGAGAATAGACTTTTCAGCTATTCTACAAAAGATACTGAACTGAAGGAAGTTTTTATACACTTTTACTTGAAGGTTCCATTCAGTGTTTTAGAGCTTCTATCACTAATGTGCATATTCCAAAATTTGTTAGGTTTCTGCAAAAAGCATACAACTATCGCTTGATTCAGACTCCTCTGCAGATTACGTTATGATAGGAAATCAATCTTTTATGCATGAAAAAATGAAAATTGTAAAAATTTCACGTTAATTTAAGTCGCACGTGTTTTGTGTTGTGCTTTTATTTCACATATCTTAATCAAATTGATTAAAATGACATTGATTTCTTTCAATTTGATAAAATTCTGATACTTCAATGTAACTGTAATTAGTATCTTTGTAGGTTCCATAGAATTGGAGACTTTCAAATTGTTCAAGTTGTTTTAATTGTTCTGTTTTCCTTTTTTTGTGAATGGTAAAATATTTTTCCTACAGAAAAATTTGTTTCTATTCTTCATGTTAATTTCCTTTAATATAATGTCTTCCTTTCCATTTCGCTTTAATTTCATTAAATTTTGATTGTATTATCCCCTCAGTGGCGGTAATCTAAGTCACGTATATTATATTCATCCAGACCTCGTTGCTTCTTTGAAGTCAACCTTCACTTTCGACGTTTGCCCATCTATCTGCTGAAGTTTTGGAATGATCTGAACAGCTTCCAAGCTTTTATAATTGATTTATTTGATAGATAAACGAGACACTCTCAAACTCCCAGTGCGACGGTATGTTTTCCAATGGCTTCATTTACCCTAAGTCTGATATTCGAGCGCGAATTGATAAAGTTACGTGACTTGTCGTCTGCATGAATATACATGCAGCTAGAAGACTATTGCAAATTAAAATATCAAAGCCCCTAATTGAGAATTTCCAAATTGCAAACCTTTTTCTAGTAGAGGATCATCTTCATTGTTTGTATCTTCGCCCACTTCTTCTTCTTCTTCTTCTTCAGTTTCGTCTGTTTTCTTCTTGATAAACTTTTCATGAATTGCTTCGAGAAGAGTTTCTGCTAGTTTATTCGCAGTTGTATCCGGTTGCATAAAAAAGAAGACCTAACAATAAAATGAAATGATCAAACATGCTGTCAAAATGCCTTTTGATAACAGACCTAATTTTATCAACAACAAAGGTGGGTGTAAACATTGTATGATCAACTTTCACATCTGTTTTGCTTTAGAGATATTTGTCTTATTTTCCAGCTACAGTCATCTTCTTGAAAAAATTGTTTATCGTAGGCTGGGAATATGCCTATGGTGAGGGTCCGTCCGATATATTTTCAGGCAACCGAAAAATATCAATTCAGCTTATTGCAACCAAAAAGTATCAGCTCATTTTATAGTTGCCACCTGTAAACGAACATAAAATACCATGAAACAATGCAACTTGAGATCAAAATTTCCGTTACATAACCCAACAATATCAGTATAACTATATTTGATGCAAAAAAGTACCATGGCCATAGTTTTAGTTTATTTGGATCAGATAATATCTCTTTCGGCAAATTCTGACTCAGAAATATTGGACTTACAATCCAGTATGTCCATGTACTAGGTGTCCTCCCAGGTGAAATACATTTGTTTTTCCAAAAAGCGCCCAAAATATTCTGCTTAACTCTTTTGTTTGTTATGTTACTCTTCACACATAGTTTGCCAATAAATTTCCCAAGCAGTACCTTCTGTGTTATGTTGTTGTTGATTTGTTATTTTGGATTGTTTCTCAGCTGATTAGAACAAATTTGAAATTCCATAATTCTTAAAAAATCACATAGCTGCTTGTTAATATACTGCGACTTTTCGACTATTTGATTGATTGACAATGTTTTCCATTATTTTTCATTATCTTTCAATTTTTCAACAGTTCATTATTTCTCTGCAGTTGTTTAGAAGACAGTTTCTACAAAATTTTGACACTTCTTGATATAATATTGCATAGATATACCGTATAGACGTGGATATAATGGCACCGCGTAAATAGGACACCGCAGTGCTCTTGTATACGAGTCTTCTTGAGAAAATTACAAAATGAGAAGTGACTCTTTATTCTTATTTTCATTAATTGTTGCTAAATAGTCTCGTATCAACAGCTCTCTGTTTTGCTTATTTCCCTTGGGTCCCTTTACAAAGTAAGTACATGGCACTTCAAGCCCATTTCCTTGTCTGTTTTTCTTTTTTCCAATAACCAAAAAAAGGACACAATTAATATTATATAAGGGCATGCCGTTATATGCGAGTCGATATCGAAAACGAAAAACGTCATTTTTTAACAGTTTCGGTCATAAGTGCACGCCCCTATATCTGCGTTTATACGGTAAACAAACCTCTAAGTCAATTTGTAAATCCTTCTCAATCTGGCTTTTGAGAGCAGATGCTCCAACCGAATCAATACCATAGGTAAACAAGGGAACGTTCGTATCCACCTCCTCTGCAGTTCCACTAATCCAAGCCGCAATCCATCTAACTATAAATGTCAGTAGAATTTCTCTTTGCTTCTCTTTCGATCTTTCCCTGAGGATCATATCTAAGAGCTTTTCTCCACCCGAATCGTCACTGTCGGGAATTTCTCTGCGAATGACATCAAAGATTATGCTGTTCGCTTTTTTGCTTGGGAGACTTCTGAGGAATTTCCGCCAGTCAATGTCACAGATGCAGATATTCGATTTATGAGGCATGGTCGTAAGAACCTTGTCCATCCATGTCAAACCTATAAGAGAATAATGAACATGCAATATAGGAAGTTTTCAGAAAACTAGCCATGTTACCAGCATGAATTCTCAAAAGAAAAGTCCGGGTTTGTTTGAAATGATGTCATAAAGCAAGCTAAACTTTTGGTTAAACAATATATGAATCCGAACTGATACCGTCCGAAACTTTTGGATTTTAATATAAGCACTTTCAAGGTGGAACATTTTAATAAATAGAAGAAACGCACCACTTGGAATATCCAGAAGATGCAAGCCACTTTTCTCCAGTAACATTGCCACTTTGTTATTTCTCTCCAATATTCCAGCACCACCCATAGCTCCCCAGCAAACAGCCAGACAGGGCTTGCCAAGCACTTTATTGCGATAATCAGCGAAACTGTTCATGAATGCATTTGCAGCTGAGTATGTTGTCTGTCCAGAATTTCCAAGAACTGAGGTTATCGATGAGTAGAGGACGAAAAAATCTATTTCTTCGTTTCTTCTTTCTAGCATATCATGTAGAAGTAATGTAGCTATGAAATCAAACAAAAGATTCTAAACCAAAGCTTGTCACAAAATTGATCATGAAACGCACCAGATGAAGCAGAAATAGGCTATCTGAGATATCGCAAATATAAAAAAGAAAGGTCTATATGACACAGGTAAGAGTACAACGTTACTTGTCAGATCCTAAAATGCTTGTGATGAAGTAGAAATTCTAATAAACTCGCAGGCAGGAAGAATTGGAACACCGCAACCCGACAAAAACAAACTGCAAATACATTCAGATTTGACGAATTTAAAGCCAACCAGCTCAATCTGTACCAGTACTATCAACTTTACCTGTAACTTTTGGGCCAAATACTTTTCTGTAGTTTTCTCTGTCCACATCTTTGAAAAGTTTGTCATCCAAGACAGCAGCACTGTTGATTATTCCGCCAATCTTCTCAACATTATTGAGTTGCTCTTCCAAAAGAGCAATACCTTCTATAGTTCCTGCATCAGCTTTAACATGAATTATTTTTGCACCATGCTGTTCCGCAAGCTTCTCAAAATCGGCTTGTGATTCTGCTGGGACATCTGACCTTCCAACTGTTATGATATTACCAGCTCCTGTAGGGAATATTAAATTTGTGATGAACTGATCGTAGTAAAAAGTATACCGAGTATCTCAAATTGATCTATCGGCGTTTGTCGAGCTGTATAATCAGGAATTCCCAACCGATTAAAATGAACTACCAATGATTTTAAGCAGAAATGCTTATTTGGATGTAGAGTACCGTTCTAGAGTTATGGGTTTTTTTAACTTGGGAGTTGTATTTGAACATGCTTCAAGGAAGAGTAGCAATTTCGATGTCATTTTGCCTGGGTTCTAGTTACAAAACAATGACAGCAAACATAACGATCTTCTAGGAAGCAAAAACAAATGGCAAATACGCTTACTAGTCAGTCTCAAATAAGATGTCACGTGAGATTTGCGATAACGCAAAATTAATCATGCAAAACTCTTCAATTTTTTTATTCGCAGACGTTTTCACGTGACATCTTATTTGAGACAGCCTTTAACCCTGATTTAACCGGGCTTTTTTGAACTAACATAGCCGAGGGGTGCTTTCCACCCACTCCCCTCTATAAATCACCGTAGACTAATGGGAAATCATTCAAACCAGGCAAGGGCGTAGTACTAACCATTCTTAGCTGATTGGCAGCTTTGGGTGTGGCCGCCTCATTAAATGACGTCACTATAACGTCATAATGTTGAAAAATGCCAATGTCAAAATATATGAAAAATGTCAAAATATATGTTTCTCCAGCTAATTCGTTCTAAAAACGGAAAAATATCATATAACTCGCTACTTTTCATCTTATTTGCCGTATTATTCATTCCTAATTCAAAAATAGTTATTTTGACAGTTATCAACATTTGACAATAATCAACATTTGAAACTAATTCTGGTTGTAAAAATATCAAAAACATTTATTTTTTCAATACCATCTTCCAAATATGGTAGTGTCATCTGTCACGTGACTCCCATCGTTCAAAAATTTTATTGTCAAATGTAGCTAATAGATAATCAGTAATTGTCAGAAAGTTAGAGAGTCATAGCTCATGCCGTTAATAAATGCTCTGCAAAAAACCGACAGGGGGTGGAAAACACCCCACCCCGGTCAAATTAGGGTTAATACTTAAGTGCATTTTTAGAAAGTAAATAATATAATTGTCGCCATTCTAAAAATGAAAACTGGCCAAAAGTTCATCGTAAGTTCTGGTTCGCTTCAATACTCCTCATAAAAAGCTTCAAAGTAACATTTTCCAGAAGACTAAGAACGGTATCACAGTGAACTAAATTTCTACCTCTATGTTAGCCTTTTTGTTTCAAAATGGTTGGTGATTCATTGAAATCGGTCGGGGATTGTGCAGTTTGGCAAACGCCCATACATCATTTTGGGACACCCGATATATGTTTGAAAAGTCATAAAATTTTGATTATCATACCTATCATCAAATACCGGTTGGGTAAAAAATGTGTATTCACTGTTTGAGGAAACGTACTTAAACACATCATGGAACCAAATTGTAATATGCTAAATCCATCGTCTCACTGAAACTACAACTTAAATTTGCGATTTCGATAAAGTTTTTGAAGGTCAACAAAGTGGTGGCAATCAGAAATTGGTCGCTCTTCTGATTTATGATTTAGAAATTAGATGACGTCACAGCGTCAAATATAGTAAATGCCGCTATTTTCAAAATAATGAACATATCAAGAAATCTCCACGGTAGAATCACAGCAAAGTACCCTAAGTTCCTTTCAAGCGATTCACTTCAAAGAAAGAGGTAATAGGAATTTTACACTACCTTCTCTAAAGATTTGAGCCCTATTCTCTCACCCCGTTGTGTTTGAAATTGTTCTTACCTCTTGAAGCCATCCATTTGACTGTGTTTAGGCCGAGACCCTTTGTTCCTCCAATCACAATGTATGTTCTGTCTTCTTTCAAGCCTTGTATATCCATCGATGCTGAGTATAACCTCAAGGAGTCTTCTTCTTTTGTAGACATTTTAACACAGCAGAATTCTAATAATTTTTCCCCATTTTTGTCTTCGTTCGAATTTTGGCATACCTCTGCAATTTCTAGGCTGTTAACGTCTGGAAGATGTTGTAAAATGTCCTGATTTGTTGCTTGTATAGTGGCATCCATTGCATTTGAAATGTCTTCATTTGAAAGTTGTGCAACCAGTGGCTTTATGTACAGCATTGTTATCGAGCTTGTGACGTTGAAATGTCTTAAAGTTTGAGCATTCTCGTTGTCTAAGATGGCGAGAACTCCATCTGTAAAGTTAAGGCGATAATAACGTTCACTTCTGCCATATATTTCTTGAAGACATGCACTTATATAATCCAAGCCCACTGGCTGGTTTAAAAAATATTTCTGATGTTTAAGAAAATGACAAAATTCGAATTTCTTCCACTTAAGAAATTATAGTTTTTTGTGTATTCATAACAATAGAAACTTAACATTAAATAAGTCAGTAAAATACGACAGTACTGTACAGTTTTTGGCGTATGAAGGTACATGGTAATCTTGCCTCCACCAAGAAAGGTACTTGAAACTCTACAAATCAATCAAATCCTCTTCGAGCATGCAGCAATTTGGGACGACTGCACTTTAGTGGACCAGCTTTATGTCATATATCTCGGGAACATGTTTGTACAAATACCTCACTAACCTTAGCTAAACCCTACCCTACCCTAACTAACCTTACCTTATCCTCACTAACTCTAACTTACCCTACCTAACCCTTACAACTCTAAAACCCCTTTTCCAAAACCGAACCCTGACCCAAACCTATCCCCCATGACGCATAACTTGCCCATATTAAAAGCTGGTCCGCTAAAGTGCAGACTAGCCGCCAATTATTATTGATACATTTTACCTCGGAAGGAGAAAGACTAATTTAGATACATTTATTTCGAATCGGTATTTCCGTTCCACAATTACGAGCGATTTTAGTGAAATTGCGATTTTAGTTATCTTGCGCACTGCAAGTTCGAGTGAAATTTGCGTTGATAGATTGTTCGATAGCTAGTGAATTCTTAGTCATTGAGTTCGATAATTCACATGCAAATATTTCGTGAAAAGAAATTTGAACTTCACTAACCAATGAAATATGACTTTTGGCAAAGACCCCTAGCTAACCATGATCCTTTGAGGCCCCAAAGTCGATTTTTGTTTTTCTTTTCGTTCAGCGCGCAAAGGATGGTGGCTAGCAATGGGCCTTTAATGTTAGCAAGATTTTTCATTATGATTTTCAAACAGTTGGGATATATTGGTAAAACTGTGACTACATTTTGTATGGCATCAAAACAAGTACCTTGTCTCACAGCGTCGATCAAGGCCGCATTATCCACCGGGTGTAGCTCTGACGAACAGACAATGCAATCATATTCACTTCCAGCAAGACTTGTTCCTTTCATGTGTTTCTCTGAAATATCAGTGAGTTTGTCGCTCTTGACAAGTTGACAGTCGTTGGAACCTGACGTCTCATCGAATGTAACATCAAGACCTTTGGCTTTTGCAACCAAGGAAATAGCCCAACATAGACTTCTGTTTGAGTTCGTTGGGGCAACGAATATTTTGTTGATTCCTCGTCTAATAGAGGTTATTCTTGCAAGAATGTTGTGGGCCAATGCTAGACAAGCTAAAAAGACGGAGAAATGTAAAATAATTTTGACACAAATTGTAAAACGAACTGCAAATTCAATATAGTGAATATTCGTCAATCTGCATTTAATATTTTTGAGAAATGATTTTATATCGAAAAAAATCATAATATGAATAAATTGTTCAATGTTGGGCAATGGGTAGACGGAAAAAGTTATTCCTCTTGGTGGTTTACACTTAAGGTGGATCTGCATTTATGGTGGCTCACTAATAAAAAAGTGAATTGATGAACCAACGATAAGGTGGCTCACTGATAATTACAAATAAGTTCAAAACACATAAACAATAGGTTAAAGTGGCTCGTTACTGATAAAAATCTTACACTGATACACACTTGGTGTCCTATCGCTCATTTCCTATATTAACATCATGGAGATATCCGGCAAATGTCCTTAATAGTATATCTTGCTTGATTAAACATTCTGGAATTATAGAGGAGATAGAATAATTGATTGTTTATTCGGGAAATTCAGAGATTGACAAGACTTACGTCAACTAGACTCTTTATTTATTCCAACTATGAACATTCATCAATGTTTGCGTGGTTCAAATTTCATGATCACCATAGGAAACCCGCAATTGTTTTTGCCACACACGTGTTAGTACCCCCCGACAATTAGACAATGAAATAAAGTAATAGGAAATCTGGTTGGTTGTTTATGAAATACAAAGTGAAGTGAAATATTGTACTCACGTGGTAAAACCACTGCTTGGTCTAGCTGTAAAAATGGAGGCTTTCGGAAAACCCTGTTGACCGGTAATCTCACTTTATCTTTAACCCATTTAGAATTAAAAACTGCTATAACATTTTCGCCACTTTTTAAACCACTGACATTGTCATTTATATCAACGATGATTCCAGCAACTGACTGTAATAGTTTATCCGACTCAGCTGATTGGATGTTTTTCAGCAATGCTTTGCATTGTCCAACGGGAGACGAGACATGGCTCACTCTAATTTCAACAAAGCCTTCAGGCAGAGGCAGTCTCTCTTTGGGACTCTGCTTCAAGCAGTATGTGTCTTCTGATGCTGAGAATGACAGGTAGAAGTTCTGATGTGCATTCAGAGTGCTTTCTTGGCTGGTTGGAACCTATAAGAAACGAAATAATTCGGATACAGAATGTCCCAAAAAACTGTGTCCCGTTTGTGTGGCTAATATGGCGGAGCTGTAAAATTAGTTATTTCGTGTTTTATATAGTTGCATAGGATAGCCTTCAAATTAGAGTTTGAGACCTTATTTGAGTCAATCTGACAAATAATTGCTGATTTATGGCGCAAGGAAGTCAAAAGAGTGGTTGATTTAAAAACAGGTCCTTTAGTTTACCAACAAATACCAAATCAAGTAGATATTGCAAGAGTGGGTTGTAGCGTTGTTTGTTAATTGTTCGACATTTGGAAAATGGTTATAGCATTGATCTTAATATAAGCAGATGCAGGCTCCACTGTTGCTGGCTCGACAGTTGCAGCGAAGAGCAATCTATTCAATTCAATAAGGCGAAACGAGGAATGCGATTCAGTTAATAAATCTACTTTTATACCCCGTGTTTTTGTTCATCAACATTTCATACTGCAGCACTCAACTGTTAGGCGTATTTCATAATAACACAGAGAAAGATGAGTTGCCGAGCGTTGAGTGGCTGAGCGACTTATACAGTTTCCGTTCGATAGCTGAAGTTAAACTTCGTCGAGTAAGGTCAAAATTTGAATGGATGACGTTCCAGTTGCCGGACCAAACAACTCCCGTGTTCCAGGAATGAACTAGGGAACCCATGCCTGGATGCGGCATACACTGCTCATAGTAGGCCTAAGTTTGCTGTAATATAGCTAGATTCCTTTCAGCCTACTTAAAATAAATTAATGATGATGATGATGATGATCATGATGATAATGATTACGATTATGATGAATGAAAATTTAAAACCTGAATATATCATTCCTTACCAGTTTCTTGTCGACTCTTTCAAACAGCGGTTGTTGAATTCCTGTTTTTGACACAATGAAACCTTCTTCTGCAGATGGTAGATTAATTGATGTAATTGCTTTTTCAAAATCATCTTTCTCAGCATCTTGCCTTACATCGATGCATATGACAGGGATATTCGTCTCTAGATTTGTGACTCTTGCCAGACCTAGAGTTGTTGCTGCCCATGGTATACTGTAATCTTGTTTGTCAAATAATTCATATCCAAAAGACTGGCAACTGAAGACCAAGAGTTTGCTTTTCTGCATGTTCAGATCACTGAGGATCTTTAGCAATTCGAGTGTTGATTCAAAGCATAACCAATGTGCCGATAAAGACAATTGAACATCAAATGCAATATTGTGGGCGATTGAGGGCAGCAAATTTACGACCACGACCTGTTTTTCTTTAAGGTCGCATTCTTCGATGTATTCACGTACTTTTGCCGTAAAATTTTGCACAGTGTCGCTTGCAGTTATTTCTTGAAAATGAATCCTGTTATCATGCACGCCAAGAGATGTCAGTGCATCGTTTACGTTGATGTGAAACTTGCTGTCTTTTAGGCCAATGATGAGAAACTCAATGTTTTCCTTCACTGTTTTGGTCTTCTTTTGTTCCATTTCATCTGGACCATCTAGGATCCAGTTCATCTCGTAAGTGCTGTTTTCAAACGATGGATATCTTTGCGTTCTTGAAATTTCTTTCACCTTGAAAAATAAGAGAATTAAGTATCAAAGTCAATGATGGATCTTTCGTATTGTACAGTCCTCGTTCGTACAGCTTTCGTAGATTTAAGAAATAAGGTTTGGAATCGTTCTATTTCATCTGTTCCTCCAATCTTTTCAAAAAGATCCACTGTTTTGCCTCAGTTGGTACCAAAAATTAAATTTCACCAATCAACCTCGTCCAAAGGCCCCAAATGGTCTTCTCACAATCTCAATCGTGGACCGTTTGGGGCGAAATTCCCTTGAGTGACAATGGGTGACACACATTGCAAAAATTGATGCAATGAGATTGCATGAGTGGATTTTAATTCTTGTAGAACCATAGTTCTCTGCGAACTGCGACTATACTGTGGGGATCTCTACTTTACTATAGAAATACCTAAAGCACTCTCATTGGTCACCTGATATAACACATCCGTGCAATGATTAATGGAATTATGGTTCATTATCGATGCAGTATTGACCCTTGTTAGAGTTAACGTTCCTTGGTTGATAATACGAAACAATATAATGTATCTATACTTACAGTAAAGCCTTGTAGATACATGATTACATTTCCTTTATCATCTAAGAGCTTGACATCGCAAGTATCTGGTGCGTCATTGCTGACTTCAGCATATCCATAAAGATATTTTAATTGTTTCACAATTGGATTCATTCTCACCGTCTTAACGCCTGTGGGATAAGAAAGAAATTATTAATCGAAAGGAAGGAATAATCTATACATCTAGCACCGGATTATTTTATCTAATTGAGAAGCTATGTACTAAGTATTTGAGTTACACAAAAATATATCCAAGCATTGCGCTGCCTACAGTTCAACTTCTTAAAATTTGATACATAAAATACGCAACAGAGACGTTTAGACCAAGCTTTTTCTTTCTATACAGTATATATGTACATCTTCCCATAACAACCCCTTGCAGATTGAGTACTTTACCTATCCAGGTTTTCGGGCATCTTTTTCGTTCTGCTTTCTTCAAATTTTTGGTTATCGAATCGACCGTGGAAATCTCTTTTAAAAAAGTTATTTGATTTGTACTAGCATTTCAATTAATAGCAGCGGATGCTAATATCACGGACTTTAGGAAACTTTGAATTAAAAATTAGATTTTCGCATGATACATGGGGTATTTTTCTTCTTTTTATTTCGTTCTTGATATATCGAGTCTGTTTCCTTTCTGCGTCTACTTCTCATGCGAAGGCCTCATTTTAATCCACAGGCGTGGCAGAGTGACGTGACCAAGAGCCTATGCCACTCAAACGGAAACTCCAGAAAAAGAAATGTTTCGAGGATGTAGAGATCAGGGAGCGCAGACGAAACAAAGGAGTCTATTGTCCTCAGACTTCTTTCTTCTTACCCATTCTTTCTCTCCATCTCCCGTTCGTTTTGCCACTTTTAAACAGGGCAGAATTCACCATCTAATAGCGCGGCCCCAATTTCAATAGGACACCTCCCCGTTTCCCAGACTAGCTAGGTTTCGAGATTCTAATCATTATGGATTTTTAGCCCTGAGATTCGCTCAATTACTGTCATCTACTATCCGCTAGCAAACGCACTGGTCCGTTGAGCTTGACGGAGTTTCCGCACCCTTTGCTCATCCCTTTCCACAGTCGCTACCAAAGGCGAGCCTCTGGTTTAGGCGAAAAGTTTCACGAGGATGCAACTGGATCTCCGTCAAGTCACTCTGCCACGCGCTTCGCTCTCGATATATCACGAACGAAATAAAAATAAATAAAAATGCTCGATGTATCATCCGAAAATCTAATTTTTAATTCAGAGTTTCCTAAAGCCGTGCTAATATGATAAAATGTGCCCTGATTGAAGATGTCTGAATACGGTGGCTTTATTTCAGTAGCTTTATCATCATCATCATAGCTCTCTATTAGGTACTTTTTATATACATTGTTAAGTACAGACATAGACTCGGTTCTACTTTGCATCATCTGTTGTATTTTTCCTTGAGTGATGTTGAATTGTTTTAAAATTTTAGCCCTACTAGGCCACTTGCGTATTTTTTACGATTAATTTTTCAAAATGTATTTGTTTTTAAGTGAATCATTTTCTTGTCTTGTTGTGCGAAATAGATGCGAAATAGATGTGATATTTATTGTAGATGTTGTATTTTGCAGAAATTAGCAACGCTTGAGGTCTGGCGTTATCATTATCAGACGTTCGTTGCTTTCATATTTTCATATTTCAACTTATTAAGGAGGGAGACCCTTCAGCCTAATGGCTGATTTTCAAGGGGCCCTCCACATAAAAACTTACAAAATATACGGGTTAAAAACATCTAAGAATTACTTACAATAAATATATACAACTAAAGTGTCAAACCTAACTATGAAAAATAAAAGAAAAAGTGCATAAAACCAATAGACTGGGAATTCCTCCCGCGATCCAGCAACCAGCGCAGCCCCCGCCCCCACGCCCGGCTCCCACCAGACTGACGACAGAGATCCAAAANCTCTTTATTCGCATTGAATGGCTTGAAAGGAAATTTAGGTGATTTGCTGCAATTCTAATTTGAACTTTTTGATACGTTGATTATTTTTAGAATGACAGCATCTTCTATTTATGGAAAGAATTCAAGCAAAATTTGAAAATTTTAGATTATCGTAAAGTCTAGATTAATACGTCAGAATTTTGAAGACAGTCGTAGTTTATGAAGGTGTACGTTATGGTGGTGAGCAGCAACTGCCACTTTTCTGATTTACGAATTAGCAATTTGATGGTGTCATATCCCCAAATAATCTATCGGTAGTTGAATCATAAACATGCTGTAATTTTGAAATAGGGTCGAGATATCAAAATTGCAACAGTAGAATTATACCAAAATGCCTGAAGTACCTTTAGAGCTATTCAATCTAAAGGAAGATGCAATAACCATGCACAATACCTTTTAAGATATTAGGCGCCGATGCTATTGCTGATCATTAGCAAACACAATGATACATACCAATCGGGATCACTTGTCGATCATGATCAGTTGCTCCTAGTGCAATGCATGTCTGTAAACAAGCATCAATGATACAAGGATGTACAATATAATCATGCATTTCCTTCTCAATGGATAACGGTATGCTCAATCTGACGAGGGCCTTGTTTTCAGTGGACCATGCATGCTCAATCAGACTGAACCTTTCGCCAAACTGAAATCCTGTATTGATCGTGAGCTCCTTGAATTCGCTTCTCGTTATCTGTTTGCTGTCATTTGGGATCCCAACTGCTCTCAAGACGATTTCATCTTCTGCTAATTTAACTGCCTTCAGGAGGCACAATCTCTTTTCTATGTTGGAGGTTTCAGAAGGCAGTCCATCTAAACTACTTTTGCTGCTTTCTGAAGATGACCGCAAGGGAATGTTGCTCTCTGAATTACTTTTAGAGCTAGTTTCCGAGTGACTATCCAGGCCTTTGTGTGAGTTGGTATTTGACCTGGACGAATCTGCATCTTTTTCGTATGATAAATGTCCAGAATCTGACGTTTCTTTGCTTGACATCTCTTCTGCTTCAGCTTCGTAGCCTAGTGCAAGCTGCTTCTCCATTTGATCATCTCTTAACATGACTGCCTCAATCAAGGGCTCTTGTGGCAACACTGGAAAATACAACGAGTTTTATTTTAATCTACAGTGTGAGGTACCATTACTGTTGTCTCTCTGATAAAGGATTAACTCCCAAGGGACTTTTCGAACTTTTCCTTGGTTCATTTAGAGAAATAAAACAATTGAAAACTACCTAGGTATCTTGCATTCTCCGACCTTTGGAACTATTTGACGGTCCCTTATTGGTTCAGAAAATCGGGGTGCAACTGTCTATTTTCGGTTTGCTCAGGGTTCGGAAATTTGAGGTCAAGTTGTAGACTGCATCTATACAGCAAGAGAATTGCAAAGCTCTTCCCCAAAATGTTTGTTTTGAGCACTAAAGGGAAGGAGCCGCGGCTTTCCAACCACCTTGCCCTCTTAATACGTTCCTGGCTTAAAGAATATTTAAGAATTCTGTGTATGAGCTACATGTATCCTATATATCATATTCCTTTTTTAATTTTATTCTACAAGTAACGACTTCAAGTTAAGATTCAAAGCCTTCCGTATTGAGAAAGAGGCATATCACTGTTTATACGTACTTGCTTGGGACAATGCAATTGAGTGTCCTTTTGCCATTCCGCTGAAAGACATCAGTTTTGCTTGCGACATTGCTACATCTCCTTGTTCAGTTTCATGGATCACACGGAAATCGTAAATGCCTTCGAAATCTGATCGCCTTTTCTCACATTTGACTTTTCTCACTAGGTTCTCATGCAGGGGAAGAATGTTCTGGAAGATGACATTTTTCACCATTACCGGTTCAATATTAGTCCCTACTAAAGCTGCTTCAAGAGCCATTTCTATGTAACAAGCTCCAGGAAGAATCACACCTGAAGGGAAATTGTGCATTATCAATTAAAATTTTTGGAAGAAAAGATTTTGGTAGAACTTACCGACATAACAGGTCAGTCAAGAAAAATGTATCCACTGTTTGAAAAATCATAGTAAAAACTTATACAAGCAATTTAAAATTTCTAATTCCATCATCTTACTAAGGAATGAACTGAATTTTCAAGAGTTTTCTCATAATTTTAGATGCATAGTTTCATTCTGAAATTAAGAGTTAGCCAATAGTTATATTTCTTGACATGCCCAAAAGGCAGCTAAAAATGATCATTTTGATGTCCATCACTGATGGAAAAGCATAATTCCCGTGATAATTCCATTTCAACGGTTGCCGTATCATTAGAAAGCAATACGTGACCTATGCGAAGCAGCATAATATTCTTGGTCAATAACTTTGCAATGGATTCTTTTTATTTGTTTGTTTGCTTGTTTTTAACAATTTTTGCAGACCTAATTGTGGCTGTCGAATGATATTACTGCGTCACCACAGACATTAGCGCATGCGCAATAAGGATAGTATGATAATATCTTATTGTTGCATAGCAAAAATGAATTACATGCATGGTCGATTGATTTAATTAAAAGGCAATATACCAACCAATTTGTTACGCAAGTATAACTATTTTTGGAGTTTCATGATTTCAGGACTTTGGAGGAGCTATTGCCGGGACAAGTAGCTGTTAACCACAATCCCTAGACATTTTGACAAACAGTTTTGTTAGTAAATTTTTACGCAGCATTCTCTGACTATTGCTATTCCTAGTTTTACCAGTTTAATCGTTGAAACATTCATTAAATGCATTCAATTGCGTATAGTTTTAGGCAAAGCCCAAGGAAGCTAGTTTTTGGTTCTTCATTTAAGATTGAGATGATGCATTTAAATTATGAATAAATTCTGAAAATTAGCTTAAACTCTCAGTCAGGCAACGGAGTTGTAATTTTTCAAATCGGTGTTACCGTTCTTGTATTACGATTTTTCAAATAGTGAATACTTTTTTCTGACTCACCCGGTATTTTAATAACTTCGGAAGGAAAATGTTTCGGCAGCAGCCGAGAGCTTTCTAAAAGGCGAATGCTCTCATTTATCAATGAAATGATCAAATATGTCTCAAACAGAACCATACCTTGTCACATTCAAGCTCGTTGAGTAGTTATACGAAAATTTGCACAACCAAAATTTTTGATTGTTAATGCAGACCTGATTAAGAAACAACGGTGGAGACTAACTGTTGAGAAATGAGACTTGGTGCATTCGCTTTGCTACTTGTTCGTGAAAAGCAGGGGAATTTTTTGGTTAACGCGCTATCTTTTAGAAGAAAGATTATCGTAAATTCAATCCGTTGAAATCGGTCTTACCGTTGCATGGTTTTGGGTATTGCGTCTAAAAGTAATGTTATGAAACATTTATTGTCTGAAAGCAAGGGAGCATTCAGATTGAAACTAAATAAGTTTCCCTTTAAGTGGCTATGAAACTGCCTGTCCTATGGAGACAAAAACCAAAGAGAGTGTTACAGTTATCAAAAAGATAATATTGCCGATCACTAAGACAAAAATGTACAGTAGGTGTTGAAAGAAAACGTAGTCTTGCATGTTTTTAGTGTTTGTCAATTTCGATAATTTAGATGGTCGGATACATAAATTTCGGTATTTTTGAATAAGAAATAAAAAAGTTTGACAATTATCATTCTTTATGGATAAGCATTGAACAAGATGCAACATACGCTGGATGACCCAAAAAAGATAAAACGTTTCCAAAAATCACAAAAAGGTGATTATATTACTGACCTTGAAAATTCCGTTGCCAATAATCAAAATTAATTTAAAGATATTGCAAAGTCTTTAAATATTTTGAATTTGCTAGAATTTATGTGTTTTAAGAGCTATCTGGTTTTGAAATATGCTCGGAACTAGAACGAATGTGCCAAACTCAATTTGCATCAAAGTGCTAATATTTTACTTTTTTTAGTTTTATCTTTGTACTATTCACAAAACGCAACCTAAAAAATATTTTGATTATGCTCGGAAATTGCAAATATAGATTATTAAATTAACTTATTAACTTCTTAACCTTTACCAAAACTTGAATAGATTCCTTGCTATAGAGTAGGACTCGATTTTTCATATGAAACCGGGAGATACAGCTTTAAGCTAAAAGTACAATGTCTTGTGAATAACATTGCTCAAAATAAGGTTTTTCAAGTTATAATTTCATAGTCTCTTTCTCACAGAAATAAAATTAAAAACATCACTGAATATGTATCTAGTTCCTTGAAGACAAAACAAAAATTGTCATGTTCTTGGGTCAAACATACCTGCTGCTTTCATCCTGTGGTCATTTAAGAATTCAAACTGGTGCAAATCAATTTCGTTCTCCCATTGCGCATACTCCGAATTCACGGATACTGGAACGCCAAGAAGAGGCAGTGTCTTTTTTGGCACATTGTACTCATCTTTGGCCCAGAGATCCGTCTCTTGCCATGGGTAGATTGGGTAGCGAATGAACGTTCCATGACTTTGGTCTTGGAGCATGTTGAAGGAAACTGGATAGCCAAGCGTGTACATCTTTCCGATGCAATTAGCGTAGAGATACTGCAATCGATTGTATTCTTTTCTTGAAGGCAATGCCTATATAACAGTAATACATTGAGTGATAAGAATATGGGATTTAATTCTTGAAAGAAAATGTGTCTTCTGAAACAGTGCAAAATGCCAACGTTTTTTGGTATGCTAAAAAGTAGCCTCAAAACAATTACGAAACTTGTTCAGCACATTAGATGGATCAAATACACATCTGTAATAAGCTGTCCAAGATTTCAAGTGCGAATACAAGATTCGTGGAGATTTGCATATCAGAATTTTTAAGGTGACACGTTATTTTTATTTCTTTTCTGTTAAAAATTGAAATGGTTACTCCAGACAACAACAGAGAAAACGACTAAATAGTTCAAGGTAAGGAAAATTGCAGACGGCCCTTTATAGAACATCATTGTATAAATATTGACAAAATTAGATAACTAATGAAACTAAAATAAAACTGAAACTGAAACATTCGTTTAAACGACAGGAAACACGGAATAGGATAACATTGCATTGGCTGCAATTGTAAAAGATTTCATCCTCAAACTTCACGGTCAAAGCAGATTTTTGTCACTTATCTAGGCCCATTTTATGTATCAATTTGCCAAAAAATTATCCCATTTTAGTTAAACTTTTTTTAATGTATTTGCAATAATATTTCCAAAATAGAAAGGCACTGATTCGATTTTACTTGTTTTTGGAGGGCTTATTTGGTAAGGATGAAGACCCCAAATGATGGGCCTACTTCAAAAGCCGTTTTCCCCAGATTTACGCGCTCTTTTAAAAAGATCCGCGAGGAAAATTTGAATATATTAGTGCTGAGTTGAAAAATATGAATTTTTACTGAATTTACCATATAGTCACTGGCACGACGAGCCAAACATGACGCCGTTTCTTTTGTTTATGTGACGTCATGGTCAAATCTGATTGGTTAACACGCAAAAGTAAACATCCGGTTCGGCTCTATTGAAAAATTATTTGCCCTTGCTGGACGGTAGGCCTTACAATTCTCGAATATTTGGGTGTAATTCAAGCATGCAATGCTCTGCTTCTAAATTACGTTAATAAAACATGCGAAGAAAATGATCTATCCCTCTTTTTTCGATATGTACTCATGACTTCTCATAAGATCCCCATTTCGCATGCACAACGTAGCAGTTAGCCATACTGGTTTCGGGATATCTTTTGCGGCTTTGTTTGTTTTGCTTTGTTTCTTGAGAGAATTCCCTTGGTCTGTGATTGCTAATCGCTGTGAAATAGCACATCGATCAAAAGCAACTGATCCTATTGCTACAAAATCTTCCCTTGTTACTGGCAGCTGTACTAAAAGGACTCTCTCGCCGATTAGTTTACCTATCAATTCAGTTCAGTTTCATATATTTTAAATTCCACTACATACAATTTATAATTTACTATACCAACAAATAACTAAACTACAAGTAAATAAGACAATATTGAGACGGAAAATGAATACAATATACTGAAAATTAATACAATATACAAATACAGAGAAACAAGATCAATTGTCTGGAGGGAATTACTTTAAGGAGGAGCTCTCTCAATAGGTAAACTAATCGAGGAGAGAGCCCCCCCCCTATCCTACGATAATTTAAAATGATTTTGGTTGGATTTAAATGATTCCAAGAAACATACGCAATTGATTTTCGTACAATAAAATAGGAATTGTGCAAGTATCAGAAATAGCATGGAATTATTGATTGACCTTGTTCAATAAGTAAATTTTCAGTTGCTTTTTGAAGGATATTTTCGATGGAGCATTTCGGAGTTCCACGGGTAATGTATTGCAAAGTTTAGCACCAAGATATCGAATTGACTTTAAACCATATTGAAGACTGTTTATTCGTGATAAGTACAGGTCACCTTGACTAGCCTGTCTTGTGGAATATTGATGAACAGATGAACTGAATAGGAAGAAGTTATGAAAGCAACCAGGTGAAGTTTTATTAACAGAATCAAAAACAAAGGCTAAAAGTCGGAGCCCAACAATCTCAGAAAGTTTGAGAAGTTTAAGTTATTTAAAGATTGGAAGAGAGGGTGACAAGCGAGGCTGAAATGAGATAGCTCTGATTGCTTTTTCTGTAATTTAAAAATTGGATCAATGTATGACACATATGTTTGGCCCCAAACGATATGACCATATTGTAGGAAGGACAGAAACAAAGCATTGTACAAGCAAAATAAAACATCTAATGGAAGTAGGTTTCTAATTTTGAAAAAGATTCCACAAGTTCTAGCTAATTTTTTAGAAAGTTCACTGAGATTGTATTTCCCAACCTCGTTCCCAGGGTGTTCTGACGTCATACGCTAGTCACGAAGCCGAGTGAACTCCCTGGTACACTTAGTCCCAATCCGCCCAAAATAAGGGTGGATTAGCAGCCATTATGGATTTGCGGTTGGCAGGGTAACGCTCATTATGTGACCTTGATTCCAAACAACAAAGCAACATTGTAGTGGTTGTTGCTTAGTGACTAGATTTAATTGTTGTTATTCGAATAATTAAAACAAATAATTGTACTTTGAACAGAGTTTTGTTTTGTACGACGTTTCGGGCATAAACCCATTATCATTATCAAGTCAATTACAAGAACATTGTTTGTGCATTCGAATAATTAGTAAGATTTCGAGAAATAGTTTTGTGTTATCTATTGTTTTCAAATAGCCAATCAAATTGCAGAACGGCCACTTGTATCCCAGAGTAGAGGTAGAGCAACGAACTCACTCTGGGGACGAGATTGGATATTTCCAGCTTAGATGCTCATCTAAGAGGAGCCCTAAGAATTTAACAAACTTAACCCTTTTAATATGTTTTTTTCCCTATTTTTATGGTAGAATCAGAAGGAACATTCCTAGAAAAAGAATGAAAGATAATATAGTTTGTCTTATCAATGTTTAATGATAATTTATTAGCATCAAGCCATTTCTTTATTGATCTAAGTTCTTTGTTGACGATTTTAATTAAATTAGGTAAATCTTTGGATTCACAATAGATGTTTGTATCATCAGCAAAGAGATAAAAAGTAAGTTTCTTAGACGCATTTGGTAGATCATTGATGTAGATAAGGAAAAGTAACGGGCCCAGTACAGAACCTTGTGGTTCACCGCAAGTAATTGAAAGTAAGTTAGAATTACTTCTATTAACAGAAACATATTGCTTTCTATCAGATAGATAAGATCTAAACCACTCAAGGGCACAACCACGCACAACATAATGTTCCAATTTTGATAACAAAATTGTATGATTAACAGTATCAAAAGCCTTTTGTAAATCAATACAAATACCACAACCAAATCTTTTATTATCAAGTGTGTTTCTCACAGCTTCTGTCAAACTCACTAGGGCATGATCGATAGAGTGATTTTCTTGAAATCCAGATTGTAAAGAATAAAGAACATTATGTACTTCAAGGAATCTATACAAGGAATCTATACCTATTGAGAGAGCTCCTCCTTTAAGAAATTCCCTGCATACAAATTCCCCTGAAAAGTTGTTATTTTGTTAGTATATAGTTCCTTATTGTAATTT
>REGM01000061.1:554714-575102 GCA_004194415.1 Aurelia aurita
AAATTTGGCGCCATTCGATAGGTTCCTTGGGTACAAAATGGCTTTTTCGTACCTGTACCTAGTGGATTTGTGAATCCTGAAAAAACGGGATTTTACTGATCGCACTTGCAATGTAAATATAAAGGTCAAATAATCCATAATGTAATCCGGGTCAAGCAATTACCGCTTATAAAGCAATTTGTGAATTTAAACAAAGGAATCGATACATATAATGTGGTTTCATGTTTGTTTTCTAACACACGACCGGCTTAATAGGTCAAAAAGCTAGGAGAAGGATTTAAACCACACAGAAAAACTTTACGTGAGAAGTTACAGTATCCTTCTTTCGATTAAGAATTATACTTTTTCAACATTTCTGTTACTTCCAAGGATGGTATCTTTGTGTTTCTTAAAAGTTGGGCCTCTGAGATTTGAAGAAATCCGAAAATTGGCTTTTTCGGCCTACAAACGTTTACCGTAACCTTAAGTGAAAGTTTATTACCTTCCATCCAAAGCTGAAGCCTCTTAAGGTTTGAATTAGCTACTTCATTTATATCGGCTATAGATTTTGAAGAGTACGAAATGCTTGTGTCGTCAGCATACATAGTCACTTTTGTGCTTTGTAACGCGTAGGGCAAATCATTTATGTAGATCAATAATAGTAGTGGACCAAGGCACGATCCTCGAGGAACGCCGTAGCTCACTTTCTCTACTTGTGATGTATGTCCATTTACTTTACAGTTACAATTGATTCCATAAAAATGTTTCATTTCAACAGTCTCGAACACAGGCTTAAACTCCTTGATTTAGGAGAACGTAGATCCCCCGATATAAAAATTAAGACGTGAGAATGATATCCGGTATAGTGTATTTGCAACACGAAATGACATGTTTTTTATGCCGCCAAGACGCGACGATAGCTATCCGGAATAGGGCCTAAGGTTTTGTCCTTTATTGAATCAAATAGAATTTGAGACTCGAGATAGGTCAGTTATTACAAATCTGCCCTGGCATTATATGAATGAATTAAATTTTGGCCAACATTAAACATACCTATTGCCGCCATTGCTCCTTTCGACTCGCATTGCTCTTGCAGTGATGCTCTTGCCATGATGATTTTCACAGCTTCTTTCAATTTGATAATACCTGCAACATGTGCGGCAGTGATGTCTCCCAAGCTATGTCCACCAACTGCAACTGGCAATATCGCTGCATTCTTTGTTAGAACATCAGTCACTGCGCATTGCAATGCAAAGATTGACAATTGCACAGTGACGAGGCATTCACTGCCATCTTCATCTGCTGAATCTTTCTCTCCTTTGAGATAAGCTAACACAGATCGTTTGTGACCTCTTTTATTTGCAATATGATCGATCCTTTGAACTTTTCGTAGAATTTCTTCATGTGAGAGAATATCTCCCGCCATTCCAAGCCATTGAGAGCCCTGCCCTCCGTAAACAAATGCTATTTTTGAGCAATGCCTATCGATCTTTCCCTCACTCACGCTTGTCAGTTTGCTTTCGCGATTTTCAGCGAATTGGTTGAGGCTGTCGGACGCGTTGTTGAGTGAGGTTGCTGCAACTGTAAGACGCACACTGTGGTCTGTGCGGCGTTCATTCAGTGTGTAGCATACGTTCACATGGTTCTCCTGAGTATCTTCCACAGTTCGAAGCCAGTGGCTGAAGGATCTGGCAGTTTCGCAAATTGCTGGTTGAGATTTTGCACTAAGGCTGAGTAACATCATAGAGCTCTTTTCTTCAGTTGCTTTTTCCATACTGCTTTCCTCGACAATGATTTTTGTCTCTGTAGGCAGCTCCTTCTTGGATTCTCGAATGAGTAGATGAGCATTGCTACCTCCGTAGCCAAAGGAATTGAGGGCTGCAAGTTTCCGGCCGTCTTTGAATTTCGGCCATGTGCATCCTTCCGTGGGAACAAGTAGACCTTTCTCTCCCATGCTTAGTCTTGAGGCTTGGTTCTCGATGCCAACAGTGGGGGCAATATGGTTGTGTTTGAACATGAGGCATAACTTCGCAAGCCCTGCTAAACCAGCGGCAGATTCTGTGTGGTTGATATTTGACTTCACGCTTCCTGCAATATAGAACAAACTTGTATGAAAACTATTCTGCGTAAACTGCCTTCAGCTACGGATGTCCGGAGGTCCCTTCTTTATGTTCTCACCATCGTGATATGAAAAAGTCATTTAATCATCTGTTTTAGCCTGCTTATCATAGATTTCATGTTCGAAATGTTCCTCCTGCTAATTCTTGATTTGTAGCAAAATTAAAGGGAATCTAAGCATAAACAAGCCTTCGATAAAAATAACTGTACAAAGACAATAGACCTTGAAACGCGCCGAAACATATTTGGGTAACTGCTCTACCAGGTGCGCCAAAAAAAAATATCCACGTTTGAAAAATCGTAGTACCTAGAGTTTTGGATGGATTGGAATGAATCCAACTTTGGTTGATAGCAGAAAGACTGAAGTATTTTTGTGATTTTTCTCGTGTTTTTATCAGCAGAGAAAACATAGATAAATTGAACTTTACGAAAATTTGTTTGTGGCGAAATGGCTGAAAACAGGCCCAAAACACTCGATCAAATCGTACGAAATCTCCCGCATAGAACAGGACACAAGAGCATTTAATCTCTCTCGAGCGTTATAGGAAATGAATTTTTAAAGAAATACTAAAGATTTTCAATCCCATGGCAATACAAGTGCAGACGACATCCGATACCCGTGAAAAACTGTAATTTTGCATTGTTCGGTGTGAGAAGTTTTCTGTAAGATTTGATCAAGTGTTTTAGGCCCTTTTTCAGGCATTTTGCAAACACAAGATTTTCGTAAATTCGAATTACGCTGTATTATCTGTACCCATAAAAACACGAAAAAAATCACAAAAATACTTCAGTCTTTCTGCTATCAACCAAAGTTTGATTCATTCAAATCCATCCAGAACTCTAGGTACTACGATTTTTCAAACGTGGATAGTTTTTTTTGGCGCACCCGGTATGTCAACAGGAAATAATGATATCTGATTGGCTACAACTTGACGCAAGTGGCTTGAGCCACTTTCATATGCTTAGATTCCCTTTAAAGGATGAACAAATTTGAAAAGATCTCTAAACAAAAAGTAAGTAATCCCTATATTTTCTGATGGTTATGTGACAAATTCGCTGAAGCCATACATTCGAGTGTCAAATGTCGAAAGAAGTTTTGTAAAAAAGTAGGATCAAAAACTACTAAATTTCGATGAAAACAAGATCACTCCAGGAAAAAACAAATTTTTGATTGGCATACATCAGTTTGAGTTTATGCTCGACATTAGCCATGTCGCACGACGTTTGTAATAGACCTTTTCGGGAACTATTTTGAAATTTAAACAAAGGTCGTGAATCCCAGCACAGCCAGAAATCTACACAATGCCTATTTTGAAGCAAATATGTGCATAAAGGCCCATTTCCACTTCATTCTCAATTCGCAAAACGCATGCGAATTGCGAACTCTGAATTCTGAACATATGCGAATTCACTACACATTCCAAAAGTGTTCGTACGAATCTCAATTTTTTATTCGGCCAATGAAATCTATCTCTTTCTTATAGCGCTTGTCCCCTTCGTCTCTTTGTTGCGCCTTCAATCCGGGACAATCATTCACATGTGAACGTTTGCAAGAAATCAAACATTGCGAACAGGTGAAAATCGCAATGCGAACGTTACGAACGTTCGCATGCGAATTTCTAACAAAAGATCGCATGCGATTTGCGAACTGCGAATGAATGAAGTGGAAATGGGCCTACGCCATTCTATGCGTTGCTGAGAGAAATGCATGCTTTTGGAATTTATTTCCACCTTACATCGAGGCAAAGACTGTGTTCTAAAAGATGCGATGTAGTTTGTGAAAGGGTCTATTACTTCCATACCAATCAAAAGAGGATCACTGGCTGATCTTGATTTCCCATAGACTTCTCCAACAGATCGTGTTTCAACTAAATCCCCAATGATTGTGCCAGTTCCATGCATTTCAACATACTGCACATCTTTCGGTTTGACATTGGCTTGCTGTAGCACATTCTTCATCAATTCAGTTTGGCCTTGCACACTCGGAGCAGTCATCGGTGCGGCAGTTTGACCATCATTATTGACACCCCAGCTTAGAATGTCCCCATACGATTCAATTATTGACTGCACATTGTCAGTTGCCTTTAAAACAAATACAACAATGCCTTCTCCACGCCCATACCCATCAGCTTTTTCATCGAAAACCTTACACTTGCCATCAGGTGCTAACATGTTGGCTCTGCATATGGTCACTTGTTTCCTTGGACACAGGATGAGGTTCGCTGCTGCTACTATGGCTACATCAACAACTTTTCGTTGCAAGTGATCACAGGCGATGCTAAGGGCTGTCAGAGACGATGAGCATGCTGTGTCTGTTGCTACACTTGGGCCAGTCAAATTTAATGAAAATGAGAGCCTGTTAGCTGCTATTGAAAAAGCTGTGCCAGTACTTGCAAATTGATCGATTGAGAGTATTGTGTCATCTCTCAGCACAATAGAGCTGTAGTCGAGGTTCATGATTCCGACGTACACTCCGGTACTGCAGTTCTGTAGCTCTTCGATCTTCATTCCCGCATCTTCTATCGCTTCGCATGTTCCTTGCAAAAGCATACGTTGTTGAGGATCCATGCTCTTCGCTTCTGTTGCAGATATACCAAAGAACTTGTGATCAAAGCCTTCGATATTCTCCAAATATGAGCCTCTCGATACGTAGAGCTTGCCTGCAACCGGCCTAGCTGGGTTGTAAGCATCTTCAAAATATTTGTTTCGAGCATGTCTGCCGTCTGGGTAGTCAGTTGTCGTATTTACGCCTTCTCTTAGCAGGTCCCAGAATTCTTCTTTGTTCCGAGCAGTAGGGAATCTTGTTGACATACCTACAATAGAGACTGAAGATTTTTCATGATTTTCTTCTCCTTTATTCTTCTTTTTAGCCCCAAAGAGTTTCTTCCAGAGGCTGGTAATCTGGAAACTAGGTGGTAATGAAGCCTTTGTGTTGAATTCGACGAATTTGGACAGCATCGAGAGTGCAACTGGTAAAAACACGAGTCCATTGAAAAGACCAAAGAGAATTATCCCAAAGAACATCTTGAAGAACGTCTGCAAAATAATTGGAAAAGCTATTAGCATGAATAGAAATAGACTGTCTTCAAATTTTAGAATGATAGTGTAGATAGCTATTATTACTCATACAGCCGGCATATGCACTCTGGTAGATCAAGAATGGAGGGCGCAAATACAAGCCACATGGCTGCAAGTAACGTTAACGCCCGCAAAATGAATAAAATCCAAGAAAGAGCACTCAGAACTGTGTATAAAAACAGTCATGCAGACTATGAAACTTTATTGAAATTAGATAATGCAGTATCCATTCACCAACGCAATATACTGGACTTGATGATAGAAATATACAAAACCAAAAATAACCTAAATCCTAGTTTCATGAATGAGATTTTCAGGCAAGAGATGCACAATATGACTTGCGAAATAAGAACACTCAAGGACAACTTCTTATATGGCATTGAAACTGTGAGATATTTGGGTCAAAAGCTATGGTAAACATTACCTCGCAGTATTAGAGAGTCCCAATCATTGACAGCTTTTGAAAAAGAATTAAGAACCTAACAAAGATAGAGTGTGACTGTGAATTGTGTCAGATCTTTATTTCCGCCTTAGGTGTTATTTGATTTATTCTTACTTTATCCCAACAAATGATACAAGTTCTCAACAAAATCTTTCGACAAATCTTTGAAAATCTTAGCTATCGTTTAAATCCTCAAAAATCTTGCAAAATCTTGAGCAATTTTGAAAATCTCATAAAAAATCCCAAATTTTTTTTTTAAAATCAGAGAGATTCTTAAAATCCCAAAATCTTGTACACTATTTTTGGAGTGATTTGCCACTTCGATTTTCTTACCTGGAAAATTGTTGATGATGAAAACCCTGTCAATGACATTCCAAGGAAGGTACTTGAGCCCCCAAGAAGAACACTTCCTCCAACTGTTGATAATGCCTCAATTATGCGCTTGTCCACTGTATCTTCTCTGGATGTAACGAAGGCATGTGCAATATGAGCACTGTAGTCCACGGAAAAGCCAACAGCCATGACGATGTTAATCATCGATATCGCATTCAGTTGCACGTCCCACAAATACATCAAGCCAAATAATTCGACGACAAGAGCGATGAAGCCCAATAAAATGATGAAAATAATAAGTGGGTGAATGCAAAATGGAATCAACATCACCGTAATCACAAGCGAAACCAAAATAAGATTATTGATGATCTCATCTCTAACGACAGCATATTGTTCGAAGAAGAGGAACGGGTCAGCTGCAACTGTTACTTTAAGTTTGCTGTGTTTCTGCAGTGCATCACGAAGTTTTAACATGGCGTCTTTACGGAAGACTGCATCGGTATTATCCTTCAAGAAGACAATCACACGGCTTGCTTCTATATCATCGTTCTCGTTCAGAACCACGTCTACGTTGTGTTGGCTGTATATGAATTCATTTAAGAATTTTGATATCTCTTTCTTAAACTTTGGCCCATTCGCATCGATTCGAAATATAGTGGTAAACTGCTCGAAGTAATGGACCCATGTGAAGTTCCTCGACAAGTAATATCCAGTATCATGAGCAATGGATGCTAATTTGCCGATTTCTTTTCTGATTTCAGGGTCTGAATAGTCGAGTTTCGTTGTTATCTGTATGTCAACTGGGATTGTTTGTGGGAAGTTTCCAGTGAATTCGTCAAGATAATTTGAATAGTATGATCCCTTGAGAGCTAAAGCTTTGCGACTGAATTGGATATCAACATTAATACATCCAAAGATTCCGACTCCGACTAACCCTAGAGTCAATATGCAAACAAAAATCTTGGCTGGTGTCTTGAGCAACCTTTCACCATATCTCTGCATCCATTTTGACGAGAAGGAGAAATTATTAGGCAATCTGAAGCAGGTTCTATCACGGACTGGCATCGTAGGACAACAGTCACTCCTGTTTCTGTATATTCTAAGCGAGTCAAATGTGAGGAACGCTGCAAATAATGAAATTTGCAATAAAAACTCGATTGAAATGCAAACTGCTGTGAAGACACAGAAGTATCTTAGAGCTGGGAATGCACTTGTAGCGCTCACAAAGAAAGCAACCATGTCAGTGACGGTCGTCATAGTTATTGTAGCACCAACTTTAGATAAGGCAAATGCAACACGGTTTGATGGGATATTTTCCTTTGATTGTCTGTCAAATTCATCGCAAATTATAAACATGTCATCTATGCCAATACTCAAAACAAGGAATGGCACTATACCAACAAGGCCAATAAAAGGAACACCCATCGCAGAAGTGAAGCCAATCCCTGCTAAAATACCAAGTCCGGTTGAGAGTACACCGAGTAATGCGAGCCAAGTATGACCACGTACGGGATTGATGAACTTGGCGAGCATAAAGCAAGAAAACGTGATCATGATCGTGAATGTAATGCTGATTAAAGGAATGCCACTCGTTGAACTTTCGCTGATTGCATCATCCAAGCTTCTTTCACTTGAGAATGACAGTTTGTTGTATTTTAGATTCTTGCCGATTTCTTGCATGGTGTCAATGAAATTCTTCTCCCACTTCAAAACAGGCTCCCTCTCCGATTCACTTTCCCCTTGTTTCATATAAACCAAAACTCGAAGTGCATCAGCAGAAACCTGCCAGCCTGATCTGTTCATTTTAAAATTGGTTAGGCCATAATTCACATTGAATATAGCCGCTCGTCCGTTTGACATAATACGGCGTGTCGACCTCAAAGCATAGCGAAACTTCCAGAAAATGGCTGATTGAGTTTCTACCTTGTCTTGTAATACTTCGAGTGGATTCATCATAGAACATTTAGCATCTTTGTCAAATAAATTTTTTGCTTCTTTCACAAAGAGTTGCTGTTCTTTACACAGCTCTTCATACCCACTAATATTCTTTGTCTTGCGTATCAGCCATAAGGCTTCCTTTAAGTTGTACTCCGATAAGATGTTTGATCCATTCTTAGGTAGAAGTATGATTTCCTCAGTTCTTGTGTTGAATGAGTTGAGAAAGAACTGTTTGCCGAGCAATAAAGCCTTCTCTGATAGAGAATTTTCTGGAACGAAAAGCTTTGAAGTGCGTGACTCGAAACTGATATTAACCAATCCAATTGCACAGAGAATAACTCCAAAAATTGCAAAGAGAATTGTCTTCTTTGGATTCGTTGCAACTTTTCTTCCAATGACTTCAAAGAAGGCTTCAAGGCGAGACAGATAGCTGCGCAAGAGCACCACATATTGGTTCCAAATATCGGTAAGGACATAAGGTTCTTCAAATCCCACAGTGTGTTCTTCATCAGTCTCCTTCTTCATCAACGCCTTCTTTTCCTGATCTCCACCAGTTATTCCCATCTCGACTTTAACAGTTGACCTATAAGTAAGGATACATTTGTATAGTGGCAGTGCTCAGAAGTTTCCTTTGCTGTTGATACTGACAGCGTTTTTGTTGACTCATGCCAAACAAGGCACACGTTATATGGAGCACGAGGCTTACACCCCCGTCTAAAACCCCGTTTAATCTTTACCGGTACAACTTTGGATCCGTAACAAAAGTGTAACGGCCAGCCTTCTGTTTACAATGTTCCTGTTAATCCGTAACACAGCATAGAGCTCAAATCTTTCAAATCTTTAAAACGAACTTAGGGTACATTGCTAAAAATTTGTCGTGGAAATTTTTTGATATCTTGATTATTTTCAAAATGGCAGCGTTTATATTTTTGTGGAAAATTTGAAAAAATTAAAATCATAGTAAATCCTAAATCAATAGAGGAAAAATTCTATAATCTTCAAGAAAACCATAGTTTATCAGAGTCTACGATATGGTTGCAACCAGAAATCTGTCTCTCTTCTGGTTTAGGATTTATAAATTTGATGACGTCACATCCTCAAATATAATAAATAAAATTCATGTGTAACATGAATACAATTAATTCTGCGATTGGGCTAATTTGTTGCTTGTTTCTAATATTCAAAGGGATCTGACAGTATATGAGGCCGAATTCAATGCGCTCTGATTTTCCTACACACATAAGGATTAAGTAAATCTCTCCTGCGGATTGCGTGGAAATCCCAAATCAGAAAGGCGAGAGCCGCTAATGAACTCGTAATCCCCTTTTAGGTAAATGTGTTAATGCTGCGCTCAGTAACCTGACAACACAACAACAGCAATTTTAGGTCTAGCAACTAGCATCAACAAAGTTTGCAAGGTTTCTTGTTTCTAAGGTTATAATGGTTGGCTTTTGAACATGAATTAGGCGGATTTGTTATTTTGTTATGGGTTCAGTGAACAATAGTGTTTGCCTATAAAAAGAATAACATAGAAATGGCCTAATCCAATCACAAGAAAGGGAGAGAAACTTACCCAATCATAATACGCCATAAGCGAAACAATACACCACAACACGAGCGTGTGTGTGCAAGCCTCTGGGAGAAAGAATTATTTCCACACAGATACAGTTATGCTGTCCTCGGTACAAAATTTGGAACTCATGGTGAAAGTTTGGTTATGTTTTTCGATCGATCCCGGCGAACATCTGACCTCTCGCCGGCGCACTTAGACGGGGGTGTTATTGTGATGCAGTATAAAAGCTTGACCCGATCAAGCACCACGAAACTATTTCCAATCGCGGTCAAGTTGACCTGAATGTTTCTTTTATAACTAATTAATTATTGCAAAGTCTAATCTATTTTTTGTACAAAATTTCCACATTTGGTATTTGTAATACCGTCATTAGTTTTCACAAAGACCCAAAGAACACGAACGCGAACTAATATGATCTACATTGTACCGGCATTAATTTAAGGAATTTTCATTACTGAATAAAACAACATAAATCGCAGTTTTCCAGGTCAAAAGGGTGTGGCAAAAGGGTGTGGAATTGGTTTGGCAAGTTTTCTTGTGGGCAGAGACAAGTATGGAATGTAAGATTTCCATGCACCGGACAGCATAATTGTCATAAATTTCTGTGCACCATTAGTTAGTTATGCACCGTGAAACCAGGGGGAAACGCTATATTTGAAAGACGAAATGCATCATCTGCAATCAGCTTGAAGAAAAGTTTAAGGTCACCAAGCAACCCTGCTTTTGCAAGTGCTGGTAAAGCTTTCTTCAACCAGAATGATATCCTCTTCCGTTTCACCCTCCTCACTACTACTTGCTGCAGATCCAAACACTGATGCATCCAAGTCACCAACAATTGCTTCCAAACCATCAGACCCATCCTGTTCAAAAGAAGCTTCGAACTCATCTAGCCCCGATATATCAAAAGAAAACAAGCTACGCCGACATCCTGCAGCATTTGCCTCCTCAGAATCATTTTCATTTTCTACGCAAAATGCAGTAAAGTTCTCTTGACGTGCACTCTCAGAGTCCTCGTTAAATTGGTCTAGAAACCTTTGATACGTGCTGGCTGGGCTTCTTTTCGACGGTTTTTTCAGCAGATGTGATTTGAATTTAGAGTCCATATCTAAACCGACTGAACAAACAAAACATGCTCTCTCAGGTAAAACTATGAAGCTTGATTGCAATGGCGCTGTCAAAAATCGTAGAGGAAGACGTACATCGACGGCGAAAGAATGACTAAAAGTTTGTTATGCTATGAATTTATGCCCAAGCAAGCAAAATATGTGAATACTACAATGAATAGCAATACAGAGTTTTGAATTTAGAATTAATGTCATTTTTCCTCATATAATGAAAATCAGAGCAGTGTGTCAAGCAGAATAGGAAATATTAGCTTTTCACTGACAGGCTGCTTCTGGTCTGGTCACGATAGGGTTTTTAAGGTTGTATTTCAAGTTTGATATATCGAGTGTTTACAACCTCCACTGTACTCCAGGATAGCCCTCCACTGTACTGCATGATAGCCCTCCACTGTACTTGCACCCTCCACTGTACTGATGATAGCCCTCCACAGTACTCCGCACCCTCCACCGTACTGCAAGATAGCCCTCCACTGTACTCCAGGATAGCCCTCCACTGTACTTGCACCCTCCACTGTACTGTATGATAGCCCCCCACACGCTTTTAGATAGCCCTCCACCGTACTGCATGATAGCCCTCCACTGTACTTGCACCCTCCACTGTACTGCATGATAGCCCCCCACACGAAGTACGATAGCCCTCCACTGTACTTCGGATAGCCCTCCACTGTACTGATGATAGCCCCCCACTGTACTGGGCACCCTCCACTGTACTGATGATAGCCCTCCACCGTACTCCGCCCCCTCCACTGTACTTCATGATAGCCCCCCACATTACTTCATGATAGCCCTCCACTGTACTGGGCACCCTCCACTGTACTTGGCACCCTCCACTGTACTGCGAAGACATTCCCCAGGGTGTTGTGCGTCAGTCTTGATTTGATTTGATTTGATTTGATTTTATATTCTTTAACCACGGTAACCCCGTCAGCTAAGGCTTTTCAGGGAGCCGTGCCATAAAAATTACAATTTACAATTTAATACATGTGAAACTAAAACGTTAATAACCTAATTACAAAACTAGAATCTAGAAATAAATACATTATGGTCATACTCATAATCGACTTTTAAAAGCATTAAGGGAGGGTGCTTGCTTGACCTTCGGTTCAAGATTATTCCAAAGGTGCGCACCACGATACGAGAATGATTTCTGCCCATTTGTCGTTTTCATAAGAGGGACGCGTAAGTCAGTCTCAGAGTTTCTTAACTTGACAGTGTCCCGTGAAGAGTTTCTTGAAAAAATATTCGAGAGATACGTAGGTGCAAGACCATTTATGGATTTGAAAACGATGCTCGCTGTCTCTCGTTTGATAATTTCAGCGATAGTTGAAGTATTTTCACATATTAATCGTGCAAGCTTTTTGTCAGCGTTCAAAGGTTACAATATAGTAATAAGCTGATCTTCGTTTGAAAAATATAGATTAGCGTGAGGTCAATAATGCGCAAAAGGTCGACTTAGAGAGAAAACCGACCGGATAATGACACCTCGTCAAATTCTCGGGGCCGCATTTATCACGAAAATGTATATGCGTAGAGTCCAACGATACCAACAGCCTTTGCGCGTGTCAGACCTCTAGAACGTGTCAGACTTGGAAATAAAGCAACCAATGAAAAGTCTTGTTTCAAGTCGAACTCAGTGTGTGATACGAGGATTTACCAAATTTAGGTAGACTTACAAACTGGATAGTGTGCCCTATAAAACTGTTCAATTTACCAAAACGAACATCTTTTCCATATTGCAATCATTCAGAAAGCACCCACCCTCCCATCCCTTGAAAATCTCTGGCTATTGCGTCACCAAAAATAATTATTGCAAATTGAAATGCGACAGTATTGGCAGCGAGTGAATTGTTTTCATCACTCTCAACCCCATTCGACAAAGAAATTTACAATTTCTTAAACATGCCTACAATTATGGAGTGGTGGCTGATACTACTTATGACTAGTATATATCATATTAGAAGGTATTTAGGCCGTAATAGAGTTCTTATTTTGACCACCTTGCCTACCATTACGTATGGGCTCCATTAAGTATGGGGTGCTTCATTAAGTATGGACTAAGGCTGTAATTTATTGTTTACCATTAAGTATGGCCTCCCATTAGGTATGGAAGAATTCGTTCAGGGCGATTGTTTTTGCCATTAAGTATGGCCTTTCATTAAGTATGAAAGAACACGATCGGAATAATAAACTAATAAGGCTTCGTGCAAACAAAACATTTCATTTGTTATGTGTCTTTTCTGCGAGACTTGAGGGAACAACACAGAGGGGAAATTAAATGGGCAAAAATCATTCTCATATCATGGTGGGCATCTTTGGAACAGCCTTGAACCCGAGGTTAAGCTAGCGCCCTCTTTATATGCTTTCAAACGTATACTTTAAAGTATGACTACAATGTACCGGGTGTCCCAAAAAACTGTATACAAGTTTGAAAAATTCTGACGCCAACAGTTTTCGTCAAATCACCCCAAAGCTCCCAAAGCTATTTTTATACCGTATTAGCCCTCAATGGAGGAGTTAAATTTAAATATTTTTCTGGTAATTTTTGGATACTTGGTTGCAGAGCAATAAATCAGCAAGTGTAAAATTTCCTCTTAGACCCAAACCAGAGCTTCCATTAGAGAAGAGCTAACGATTCTAGGGATGGCAGAAGCATGTCGCCCCTCGACATCCAAAGCTGATATGCCTCTGATATGAAAGCAGATTTTTATGTTAACCCTCAATGGCTAAATTAAATTTTAATATTGTTCTTGCCATTATCAATGATTTGGTTGTAGAGCTATAAATCAACAAACGCAGTATTTACTCTTAGGCCCAAACCAGAACCTCGATTGTAGACCCCGAGAAGGCAAGAAGCCCTAAAGCATGGCAACCCTCAATCAGGCCCGTCGGAACGAAATTTATTTTGGGGGGGCTGAAAGCAGATGCGAGCGAAGCGAGCAAAAATGGGGGTCCAGGGGCTTGCCCCCGGGAAAATTTTTTGTGACCACGCCCTTTAGATCGTTGGAAAACGCCTATATTATGAAGAATTTGCCATCTAAAGGAGCAAAGCATTGCGACTAACGGAAGGCTTTCCCGGGAAAATTTGAAAATAGGACCTCAAAATCACTTAGAAATAGACTGTTTTCTTGATAACTCTGATAAGTTCCTCCAGTATAAATAAGTTTAAACCTTCTTTTCCATAAGCTTGACATTTTAACAGCCTTCTTCACTAAAAAAGAACAAACTCTAGCAAATTATTGGGGGGCTGAAGCCCCCCCAGCCCCCCCGCTTCCGACGGGCCTGCCTCAATATTCTCAGCAAAAATTTGCTACTGATTTTAATTGAACAAAACTAAATCGAAAACCTTCCTTGACAGATTGTATCACTGTTGCTTATCGGTCAAAGGAATTCTTTACCTTTACTACAATGAACCAGTTATTGTTAAAATTNGGTAATTGGATACTTGGTTGCAGAGCAATAAATCAGCAAGTGTAAAATTTCCTCTTAGACCCAAACCAGAGCTTCCATTAGAGAAGAGCTAACGATTCTAGGGATGGCAGAAGCATGTCGCCCCTCGACATCCAAAGCTGATATGCCTCTGATATGAAAGCAGATTTTTATGTTAACCCTCAATGGCTAAATTAAATTTTAATATTGTTCTTGCCATTATCAATGATTTGGTTGTAGAGCTATAAATCAACAAACGCAGTATTTACTCTTAGGCCCAAACCAGAACCTCGATTGTAGACCCCTGAGAAGGCAAGAAGCCCTAAAGCATGGCAACCCTCAATATTCTCAGCAAAAATTTGCTACTGATTTTAATTGAACAAAACTAAATCAAAAACCTTCCTTGACAGATTGTATCACTGTTGCTTATCGGTCAAAGGAATTCTTTACCTTTACTACGATGAACCAGTTATTGTTAAAATTACAATTATTAAGTAAAGTAAAAGTAAAGAAATCTCTTGATTAATGATAACGTAATAAATATGAGTGTCCCTTGAGAATGTCTTTCTCTCGGTTTCTAACAATAACAATAACGAGGCATATCAGATTTGGATGTCGAGGGCCGACATGCTTCTGCCTTCCCTAGAATCGTTAGCTCTTCTCTACTGGAAGCTCTGGTTTGGGTCTAATAGAAATTTACACTGGCTGATTTATTGCTCTGCAACTAAATTACTGAAAATTATCAGAAAAATATCAAAATTTAATTTACTCATTGAGGGTTAACATAAAAATAACTTTGGGGTAATTTGACGAAAACTCGTGGCGTCAGAATTTTTCAAACTTGTATACAGTTTTTTGGGACACCCGGAATCAATTTCTATATTTTAGTTTTGTAATTAGCTTATTTTCTTTTTAGTTTTATATGAATTAAACTGTAAATTGTAAATTTTTTTCACGGCCCCCAGAAATGCAGCCTTAGCTGACGGGACTACCGTGTTTAAAGAATATAAAATGAAATGAAAAATGAAATGATTCACATTCAGAACAAGATTCAGATTCGGAAAAACGTTCATATTTAACAACAATAGCACATGATATCAAAATCTAATACAAACCAAAACCAATTTACTGATTAGAGGACTGTCTTGGCTTTCTTTTGGGGGTGACACACTAGTCTGCGACTGTTAACAGAACAAAGTATACTTCACAAGTATAAGCTCTACCTAAAGGTTTCACGGAAGATTTTATAACATCAACAATGCCGATGGCGTATCGGTGTATCGGTGTAGCTATGAAAAATTAGCCTTCAATTATATTTGACGGTGTATCGGTGTATCGGTGTAGCCACGAAAAATTAGCCTTAAATTATTTTTGACGGTGTATCGGTGTATCGGTGTAGCTACGAAAAATTAGCCTGACATTTCACTAACATTTCAATCACCTATACCTTATGCTGAAATCATTTTAAATTACAGTAAATACAAGTGTATAAGACAACCGACAATCATCAGGCCAAAGTCTATCTCTCTTCTATTCTCATACAAGTTATCAGATACATGTACACGGTGTATCGGTGTGTCGCGATACGCCGTTCGAATCAGTATGTGTACGGGCAGGCCCGTAGGAGCGTTTTTGCGATTGGGAGGGCACCGTCTCGCGCCGAAAATGGGGGTCTGGGGGCTAAGCCCCCAGAAAATTTTTTTGACCAAGCTCTTTACTTTGGCTCAGAAAACATCTCCCGATCCCATTTTTCTATTTCTAATATGAAAATTTAGACGAATTTCGTAGCGATTTTTCTATAAATCTGCACCTACAGGAAAATTTTGAGGGTACACACTCTCTACTTTGGCTTAGAATGCATTTTTCAATTCAATATTACCTGGGTGCCAGACACATATAACCCAAGGGAAATCTTTCTTTCAGGATGGGTCTGGTACCCACCGTACCCATTGGTTACCCACACTAGAAGTGAGACTCGGACAGTTTGCAAAATTCTTGCCCCACCCAACTTATACCCAAGCAATGTCTCATGTTTCTCCTCATTTTGGAGAGAATTTCAAGAACGTGAGGGATGAAAACGCCATATACAACTAAACTAAGATAAGACATGCTTTTAAAGGGTACTACTTTGGTTTTAGTTGAATTCTTCAGTCAATTTTACTTGACAAGATGAAAGAAAAAGTGCAACTTTTGGAAATTATTGGGGGGGCCCGGGCCCGACCGGCCCCAATAGGCGCTACGGGCCTGGTACAGGTATTCTAGAATCGCTCCGAAACTTATTCAATTTTGGTTATTTAGTGACAAAGTGTTTTTAAAGAGCAGACAGTTGGTTAACCGCGGCATTACCAACCCAAGTAATACAAAAAAGGAAAATCTTTTATTCATGATTCGATTCTTTCTTTTAATCATTTGTTCGAAAGGCGGTCCTCAGTGAATATAAACAAAATATGAAATTCTGTTTTATGAAAAAATTAAGAAACTCTAAAAGAAACTTTTACGATGCGAATTGCGCCCAAAATTGAGAAACCTTACTGCGAAGACCAGATGCAAATTCCTTATAAAAATTGGTGTTGGTTTTATTGCAGTGTGCCAAAATTAATTTACAAAAATCTAGGAAAAAATTTGTACGGTACAGATTTCGAAAGAAACTTGGTTTATTTCACTTTCCTGTTTATTGTCTTACCTTGAGATCCGAAATAGTTCTGACTAGAGTCTGTAACAGCTCTGTTATATCTTCTCGACGCAGTCGCTTCATATGGATTACTATCCCTTTATAACGATTCGAGAGAGTGATTACATACACATCTATATCGTGTTATATAATATTTCGAAATACGAGTTCATAACCCTTTTGTTCAGATGCCCCACACAATTCAAATGCAGATTTTGAAACGGGGGGACACTCTCAGGGAATATCTCTCATTGATTCATTCATTCATATATTTATTTAAAGTTGGTATTTACATAGTTTTAAAGAATAAAGCTAATTTATACTAACTATCTACAATAAACCTAAAGTAATACATATTAATTCCAATTAAAGGAATTCAGTGTCTATTTACAAATTGTACAAAGGCAACTCGTTCCATCCCAAGTTTTAATTTCCTTTTTGAAAGCTGCAACAGACTCTATATTCTTTACATCATCGTTTAGGGTATTCCACAGCATAGCTTCCCTAAATCTCAGGGATTTTATCCCATATTTGATTGTGTGAGACCTCTGAGGAAAGTTGCATAAAACTTGCTTACGTATTAGGGGTCAGTCATATATCGATGTTGTCCCCGCTTAGCGTCATTCCGACGTTAATGGGTGGGGGGNGAGATGTGATGATCCAGTTACTGTTAGGATTGGAAATGCTGACATCGTTAATAGCTCGGAAGAGAAATTACTCGGAATTCATATTGATAGCAAACTTTCCTTCGACCATCACGTTTCGAAACTCTGCAAAAAAGCTAGCAATAAACTGTATGCACTTGCCCGCATATCCCCATATATGGATCAGAGCAAACTAAGAACCCTCATGAGGGCATTTATTACGAGTCAGTTTCAATACTGTCCTTTAATCTGGATGTTTCACAGCAGGCAGCTTAACAAAAAAATCAACAAAATACAAGAAAGGGCTTTGAGAATTACATACAAGGATACTGAATCTACTTTTAGTGAGCTATTACAGAAGGACAGTGCAGTTACTATTCATGCAAAGAACTTGCAAATACTTATGACTGAGATGTACAAAACCAAAAATGACCAGAACCCTTCATTTATGCAGGAAATCTTCTGTGAAAATACAAGTCACTACAATTTGCGTAACAATAATGAATTTGTTCAACCAAGAGTGAGATCTGTTAACAACGGGACAGAAAGCGTCCGATTCAAAGGTCCGCAGCTGTGGCAAACATTACCACCAACAATTCGCAATTCAGAATCCCTTTGTCAGTTTAAAACAAAGATAAAACATTGGTACGGAGAAACTTGTCCATGCAAATTATGCCGCATTTTTATTCCGAACCTGGGCTTTTTATAATAAATATTTTTAGATATCTGCTTTTATACTGTATACTTTTGATGACTTGTAAATATTGTATTCACTATTTTACTTATGTAATATTTGTATTTTAAAGTTTTAATGTTGGAATTAATTAGCTAATTACTTTTAGCTATCCTTGCATTGTAATCCAACGGTAAAGAAATTGATAATAATAATAATAATGTGTTATCCTCTGCAAAGTTGCATAAATTTGACTGAAGATTGATAAGGAATAGGTCATTAATAAAGATATTAAAAAGCAAGGGACCTAGAAATGATCCTTGTGGGACGCCAATTTTTATCTCCTTATATGAACTATAACCTTAGTATGTGGTCGTACGACATTGAAAAAATCGCGGATTTATGGGTGTCATTTTCAGACATTTGTGGAATTATGGGTGCTGTTCTGACAAAAATTAGATAACGGATGTTGTTCCAATCGAAATTAACGCAATCTGATTTGTCCATTTAGGGACCTGTCATAAAGTATCTACTACATTGGGGCGGAGGATATCTGATTTTTTCACAAAAATTTTTCATAGCCCCTACTGAAAATGAGTAGAAAATTCCATGGTCCATTGGGAAGAGACAAACATTTTTCGTGGCCAATTTCAATCTTTTTGGGTCCATGTTTCGAGTTTGCTGGTAGCACGAGATCTTCTACTCTTTTGGTTTTTTTGTTTGCATATTTCGATCATGACATTAACATTGTTCCAATAGATATTTTTAACTATTAAATTCTGTTAATTTATACTGAACTACTGTGTCTGCATCTACATAAAGCGAACTCTGATGTAGGTAGTTGTGACACGTCCACTTTTCGTCCTGATGAAGATACTCTCATTGTTGCCCCCAATTGTTAAATTTGATGATGTAGCAACAAAGAAAACACAAATTTAAGAAACCCCATTCTAACCGAGGGGGGCGTTTTTCGCCCCCTATCAAACTTATTTTGATAGCTCTAAAACGATGATTGCTATAACGCTGAGACTTCTTGATTTTTATGGAAATTTAATTAACAATCAAAATATTAACATTTCAATGCCTATTGTTTGACCACATGACCACAGATGCCCTTATTTGGAGACAGGTCACAAAGAAAATCCCAAAAATGGCTCCAATTTCTTTAATTGTTATCAAATCTCATCAATATATATACCATTCGATTTGAATCGATGAGTACTTTTATTTGATATATAATTTATCTATGTTTGCTGACATCAGCAATTTTAAAATTGTATGACGTTATCAATCTTTATGACGTCATATTTCTAATTTATTTGTAATTTTTGCATGAAAAATCATGGAATGATTTCAAATATTGATAAGAACGTCTGATTTCACCAAGTAAATGCGAAATTGATGGTGTTTAAATCATTATTGCGCTAACAATTTTGCATTGAATCTTATTGTCCATAATTAATTAGTTAATTAATTAGGAACCAAAAATATTGATATAAAGCTACATAAAACTTCAAAGTAAGGATATCAAGCAGGTATTTGGATAGTTTTTTGGTGATTCTACACAGTTATTTAGTAAACACAGACCTTCTTATGCTAATAGCTCGATTTCGTCAAAATTTGTATTGTTTTCATTGCCCAGCAACCAGTCACGTGACTACAAACTAATTAATGCTATGTTTGGATTCTCCTTTCTTCAATTATGATACAGTGCAAGGCTCATTATCATAGCTTTTATAGTTGTGGAGATAATTAAGGGGGGGGGAGGGCGAAAAACGCTTAAATTGATGGTTAAAATAGGGTTAAGAAAAACGGCTCGCAAGGGAAACTTTAAGTAAGGTTTTACCTTGATGCACTTTCAGCACTCCATAGAAAACAATTTTTTTATAAGAATGCTAAACAAATTTGAAAAGAAGCTGTTCGCGAGGATGGAAGGATCGAAGAAGCATAGATCGGTTGTGCATATGGAGATGCAGAAAGAAAAAAGGAAAAAGAAAAGGGGAACACTGTTTTCATGCTTTGAGAGAAATGGAAAAAGCTGCAAAGTTCAACAAGTGATGAAAATTCATCTTTCTGTTTTGACTATGATTGACAAGTGATTGTTTCTGTGACTTTTGAATTTGCTCTTGCAGAGACACTTTACAGTATCTTGTAGGTATATTTTTAAAATCATTTTTTAGATTTTTCCCTTAAAAAATTTATGGCCCCTTCAAAAGCTGCAAATATTTTCTGTGGCCCATTAACAAGCAGCTACAATTTTTGGTGGCCCCTGCCTATATCCTACGCCCTCCCGTAGCAGATACTTTATGACAGGTCCCTTAGGCGCATAGCTCAGTCAAATTTAATCATACTTTGTAATTTTTTGACCAGCAAGTTTTTCCAACCGGAT
>REGM01000061.1:575313-588222 GCA_004194415.1 Aurelia aurita
AATCATTTAGATTTTTCCCTTAAAAAATTTATGGCCCCTTCAAAAGCTGCAAATATTTTCTGTGGCCCATTAACAAGCAGCTACAATTTTTGGTGGCCCCTGCCTATATCCTACGCCCTCCCGTAGCAGATACTTTATGACAGGTCCCTTAGGCGCATAGCTCAGTCAAATTTAATCATACTTTGTAATTTTTTGACCAGCAAGTTTTTCCAACCGGATATTATGGGACGTATGAATCGTATGAATCCAGCCCTACTATCAGTAAGTTTGTTATCGAGTGGCTCTTCGCTTCCGAGAATCACTTGAGCCAGCAAAGCGAATAATTATGCGCATATTTACTGCGCATTTGTATTAAAAAATTTAACGGAACAACTGGAATAAATCTTGCTCGTAAAGGCTGATATCCAGTCAGTGGAATTTTCCGAGCGGGCGGAATTTTACACAATCAAAGTCATTCAACCTTAAATATCTATTCAATTACAAAGCGAGATGTTCTCTCCTAGACAATAGAATTTCCGCCCGCTCGGAAAATCCCACTGACTGGAAACTGGCCGGCGCTGGCCGGGCTATAGCGATATGGCTTCCCTAACCTCAAAGACTCACGTACGGAACCGATCCTTTAGCCTTCAGAGGTGACACATTGTGTACTAATAGCCTACCAGATATAATCAAAACATCAAGGTCGATAGGGGGTGCGCTTCACTATCGGGCCATATGGAGGTGTGCGCGGCAAGAATTTCTGTTATGACCCAATCCGAGAATAAGGTGGGATTGGATTTTGAGACACAACCACAGAATATGGGTGAGGTTTCCGACGAGTTTTTTCACTACAAAACAACTGTAAAATTGTTGTTTATCCTGAACGTGAAGATTTCCAGAATTTCAAGTAAAAATTGGACCCCAATCCCAGACAATTCCTATCAAAAATGCATCCCATTCCCAGAATTTTCTTGCCAAAAACTACCCCAAAACTAGCGCAAATCCCCGTATGACTGGATAGTGAAATACCCACCCTGGGGGTCGATCCCAAATTTGCAAAATGTTCGTTCGAACAAATTCTCACTTCCCCTCGTTTTTCTATAGGGATTTGTAAAGAGACACATTCGGTTATCTTGAACAACTGGTTTTTTTTGGAAAAAAGTATATTTCCCGTCAGAAAAAAGCGCTGCTATCTCGAAAGCAAGTTGAATTTGAAAGACTGTTATCATGCAGATTTGCCCTGTTCATTTATTGCTTGGAATTATTTCACATGATGCAAAGCTTTTTCAACATTCCAACTGAAAATTGTCACACCGGTCTTAGAGTAATTACAAAGAGCTCACACAGAGAAGAGCTCAAGTAGCCAAATACAACTGTGGGAGGGCAGAGGATTTATTTGCAAATTTATTACAGCGTGTATTTTCAAGAGGAGGAGGAATTTAAACAATCTGATACACTATTTTGATAGAAGTTAGATTTTGCTTTAAACGCAAGGGTACAAAATAGCTTTTGAAGGTGGTACACTCTTTTAAGCAATAAAGTTGCCTGGAAAATATCATTTTACAATCGTTGCCTACTATTTAGGTGTGGTTAGAATCCCTACATTCTTACGCATCGAATGATGTATAGTTTAACTAACTTCCGCGAGTAGTGGCTTTTGGGGAGACAAAACCAAGAAAACCCAATCTAGTGCTACCATTGGTGCCACTCTCCTTCGCAGAGGCTGTATTACCGGAGGACGGATGCTCCTTCGGAGCTTCACGTTCTGCTCGTTTGCAAACACCAGCCTCTGCGACGGAGAGTGCATTGGTGCTACAAAACGTTTAACAGTAACCTAAAAATATGACCACATGATCAGTTATTTAGCCAATCAGAAACAAGAAATAGATCTTTGAATTAAAACGAGGCAAATTCAAGGGGCCAGACTTTTTCATCATTGTTTGATGGGAAAAGAAAGGAAAGCTGATTTCTCGAATGGTTGAATGTGAGTTGCACACATTAGGATCTATCGCAGTCGTTAAGCAAAACGAAATTACACTGTCAACCGCTCTTTTCATGCGCTGAAGAAGAAATCAAGAGCCTCACATCATATTTGTGTGCAGACATCTGCGAAGAAGAGACGAGCGAGTTCTGTTGAACTTCTTTCTGTTCACTGTTTTTTTGCGTATTGTTGACAAGAGAAGAGTTGGTGGACACCTACACCTGCTTGCTAAATATACTTTCATCGTCCAGTGAGGCAGATGCTGGTCTAACTTTGGGAGTAAAAATCAGGCTGTTACGCCGTAGAGCAGTGTTTTGCTGGTAGCTACACAAGTTCTTTTGTTTTTGCAGATTCGAAAATCGTTATTTTATTCAGGTTNAGCTTTTGAAGGTGGTACACTCTTTTAAGCAATAAAGTTGCCTGGAAAATATCATTTTACAATCGTTGCCTACTATTTAGGTGTGGTTAGAATCCCTACATTCTTACGCATCGAATGATGTATAGTTTAACTAACTTCCGCGAGTAGTGGCTTTTGGGGAGACAAAACCAAGAAAACCCAATCTAGTGCTACCATTGGTGCCACTCTCCTTCGCAGAGGCTGTATTACCGGAGGACGGATGCTCCTTCGGAGCTTCACGTTCTGCTCGTTTGCAAACAACAGCCTCTGCGACGGAGAGTGCATTGGTGCTACAAAACGTTTAACAGTAACCTAAAAATATGACCACATGATCAGTTATTTAGCCAATCAGAAACAAGAAATAGATCTTTGAATTAAAACGAGGCAAATTCAAGGGGCCAGACTTTTTCATCATTGTTTGATGGGAAAAGAAAGGAAAGCTGATTTCTCGAATGGTTGAATGTGAGTTGCACACATTAGGATCTATCGCAGTCGTTAAGCAAAACGAAATTACACTGTCAACCGCTCTTTTCATGCGCTGAAGAAGAAATCAAGAGCCTCACATCATATTTGTGTGCAGACATCTGCGAAGAAGAGACGAGCGAGTTCTGTTGAACTTCTTTCTGTTCACTGTTTTTTTGCGTATTGTTGACAAGAGAAGAGTTGGTGGACACCTACACCTGCTTGCTAAATATACTTTCATCGTCCAGTGAGGCAGATGCTGGTCTAACTTTGGGAGTAAAAATCAGGCTGTTACGCCGTAGAGCAGTGTTTTGCTGGTAGCTACACAAGTTCTTTTGTTTTTGCAGATTCGAAAATCGTTATTTTATTCAGGTTGCAGTAGCCAGCTAAGCAATAAATACTGAGAGATATATAGGCCTGCCATATCATCAAACTTTCGATTCCACTGGACACCTGTTGTGGAAGTTATTTGCTGCATGAATTTCGGGAGCGAAAAAAATCTGAATTGCCAATATATTTACGCCGACCTTATTCACTTTTGTGTACTGTATACCAAAAAGAACTAACTAATAGCTAATAAATAAATAGGCCTGTTCTCTTGTGTATTTGTCACAGGACTGAAGGAACAAGAAAGCACATAAGATCACATTTATTCCATTTGATTGAGGACTGTACATGTAGCAAAGTTGTAGCAAATGTGTCATGGTTAAAACTGCTTTAAAGCTTATCCTCAGATAAACAGTGAAACCACTTTCAATTGATATACACAAGACAACTTGCATACAACAGACAAGTGAATAAATCTGATTGGCCTAGCTAGAGACGAAGAAAGTGAAGAGATGAGTCTGAGGTATGTTATTTGATATCAACAAGTTTGTATTATTACAGTTTTTTCCACACGAGAGACCAAGATTAGACACATTATAAAAAGAGTTTAATATTTACAGTCTACGATTCAAAAAAGCTTTGTCTTTCTAAAAATGTAAATTGCTTCACTGCAAGCGGCAAGCCCAGATTGGAAGTTTGCCTTGCATGGCGGATTTATCCGCAGCTCACCTTGAATTTCATGGTGATCCAAGCTGCAAATAAAGAAGAAATCAACACATTTTATTGCTCTCACTTGCGACTATATAAACCAAACCAAAGCCTGCTGATGCCCACAGCTAGAGTAAAAGGTTCTCACACAAGAGAACAAAATGTCTGTTATTATTTCTGTTTCTCTTGCAGCTTTACCTACTCTACTTGCAGCTTGCACTTTTCAATTTATTTCGCTTGCTACTAGGTGCAGGCCAAGTAGTTTTTGCCAACCTTACTGGGAGTCAACATTTCATTATGGAAGTTCTGTGTTTCTCAATGATTGATAGAACGCAGGCGATCATGTCCCAGACTGGAAGCTGGAAAAGTTCATGGCCAAGTTGCAAAGAAATGACTAAATATTGAAAGAAACTGTTCTGGCGCTAGCGTTGTAGTTGTAGCTGATTTTTTTTCATGATCTGAAAGATGGTTTGATAGTATTGTGTTATCAATAAACAATGATAAACCCTTTCTACAGTGAAGAAAAAATTCAATACAATGCTAGAACCCTATCCTCCAATACGTACTTGATGTTGATGTTGCTGGAGAACAAAGAAATTGAATAAACCTTTTCGAAAGAGTAACAAAGGGCAAATGATCTCTCCTACGTGGGACCAAAAATCTGGAACAGTCTACATTCTGACCTAAAATCTGCTAAGAACGTCAACAATTTCAAGCATAAGATCAAGGACAAATTCTTTAACCCTATTCTAACCGAGGGGGGGGTTTATGACATCATATTTCTAATTAATTAGTAATTTTTGCATGAATAATCATGGAATGATTCCTAGTTTATCGTCCCTAGTGTAACGTCTCAAACTCTAAGCTGAGGCATATCCTAGGCAATTTTGTAGAAAATAGCATAATAATAGAGGTTACAGCTTCTCCGCAGGAGCCAGGTAAATGGGACACCATCTTTTGGACACCCTGTAAAGATATACTGTTTTTGAAGGTTCCTATCAGAAAAGTTTCATCATTAATGATTATTTTTCAATTATAGATGCAGCATCTGTAGTTGGAATGTAAACATATTGCCACCAAATAAAGATGATAACCTAGTCCCATGGCTCAATTTGTTTGACGATGAGGAGCCTGCAGATATATATGCAATCGGGTAATTCAGGATTCTGTTTGATAATTTTGATAATTTTTAAGGACTCTTTTTTCATGATGCTTTTACAGTATATATATATATATATATATATATATATATATATATATATATATATATATATATATATATATATATATATATATATATATATATATATATATATATTAAGGGTTTAATATAGTGTACGGTTAGAAGAGGGCCTAACTACTCAAAGAAACAGGTATCTGTTTGGTCTTTTGCACTTTTTCTTTTCCAGTGCTGATAGTTTCGCCCACTAGGGCATCCTCAGAGCAACTGAATAAATTTAGCAAGTCAACCTATATTTATAGTCGAAGAATTTAATTAAAGAATTAATGTCCATATAAGGTCCTTCCGGTTCTTCGTAAAATGTTTAAGCTTCATCCATCCGAGGTTGAGCTTCTTGCTGTTGTTGTTGTTGTTGTTTTGTCATTCTTCTTCACTGTATCCTGATTTGGGGTCTGATTGTTCATGTTGTTGTTGTTGCTGTTCTTTTTGTTCTTTGTCGTTTCACGTAAGATTGTTTCTTCGATTTGTTGCTATTGTTCTTTGTTGTCTTTGTTCTGATTGATGTTGTTGTTGCTGTTCTCTTTCTTCTTTTTCATTTCACGTAAGATTGTTTCTTCGATGTTGTTGTGTTCTTTCTTGCTGTTGTTGTTGCTATTGTTCTTCGTTGTCTTTTATTCTGATTGATGTTGTTGTTGTTGTTCTTTGTTATTTCACGTCAGATTGTTCTTTGTTGTTGTTGTTGTTGTTGTTGTTGTTTCGTCTGATGTCAGATTGATGTTTCGTCGAGCGAGATTCGCCGTCCCAACTAGTTTCATTCCTTCGTAGCCGGTGGCTGATTTCGTGAATCTAAAAGCCACCTCAGGTGTGTACCCTGTTCTTTCGTTTCTTCTCGTTTCGTTTCTTTTTGGCGTCTTTCACAGTGCGAGTGTCTTTCTAAAGCATCGGTTCTGAGTTGCAGTCTTTGCTGTAGGTGTTTCGTGTCGAAGTAGGTTTTGTTGTTGACTTTCAAAGCACTTCTTCCTGTTCTTTATAGCGGGCCATTCGGCGTCTGCGTCCAGACTCAATATTATATATAGTGTACGGTTAGAAGAGGGCCTAACTGCTCAAAGAAACAGGCATCTGTTTGGTCTTTTGCGCTTTTTCTTTTCCAGTGCTGACTAGTTTCGCCCACTAGGGCATCTTCAGAGCAACTGAATAAATTTAGCAAGTCAACCTATATTTATAGTCAAAGAATTTAATTAAAGAATTAATGTCCATATAAGGTCCTTCCGGTTCTTCGTAAAACGTTTAAGCTTCATCCATCCGAGGTTGAGCTTCTTGCTGTTGTTGTTGTTGTTGTTTTGTCATTCTTCTTCACTGTATCCCGATTTGGGGTCTCATTGTTCATGTTGTTGTTGCTGTTCTTTTTGTTCTTTTTCATTTTACGTAAGATTGTTTCTTCGATTTGTTGCTATTGTTCTTCGTTGTCTTTGTTCTGATTGATGTTGTTGTTGCTGTTCTCTTTCTTCTTTGTCATTTCACGTAAGATTGCTTCTTCAATGTTGTTGTGTTCTTTCTTGCTGTTGTTGTTGCTATTGTTCTTCGTTGTCTTTTATTCTGATTGATGTTGTTGTTGTTGTTCTTTGTTATTTCACGTCAGATTGTTCTTTGTTGTTGTTGTTGTTGTTGTTGTTGTTTCGTCTGATGTCAGATTGATGTTTCGTCGAGCGAGATTCGCCGTCCCAACTAGTTTCATTCCTTCGTAGCCGGTGGCTGATTTCGTGAATCTAAAAGCCACCTCAGGTGTGTACCCTGTTCTTTCGTTTCTTCTCGTTTCGTTTCTTTTTGGCGTCTTTCACAGTGCGAGTGTCTTTCTAAAGCATCGGTTCTGAGTTGCAGTCTTTGCTGTAGGTGTTTCGTGTCGAAGTAGGTTTTGTTGTTGACTTTCAAAGCACTTCTTCCTGTTCTTTATAGCGGGCCATTCGGCGTCTGCGTCCAGACTCAATATTATATATAGTGTACGGTTAGAAGAGGGCCTAACTGCTCAAAGAAACAGGCATCTGTTTGGTCTTTTGCGCTTTTTCTTTTCCAGTGCTGACTAGTTTCGCCCACTAGGGCATCTTCAGAGCAACTGAATAAATTTAGCAAGTCAACCTATATTTATAGTCAAAGAATTTAATTAAAGAATTAATGTCCATATAAGGTCCTTCCGGTTCTTCGTAAAACGTTTAAGCTTCATCCATCCGAGGTTGAGCTTCTTGCTGTTGTTGTTGTTGTTGTTTTGTCATTCTTCTTCACTGTATCCCGATTTGGGGTCTCATTGTTCATGTTGTTGTTGCTGTTCTTTTTGTTCTTTGTCATTTCACGTAAGATGGTTTCTTCGATTTAAGGGTTTAATACATAGATGGATCCTTGATTGAGCCCCCACCTTTGAAAATGCTCCCCTTGAATGTACCCCCATCTCANCTTTGTTGTTGTTGTTGTTGTTGTTGTTGTTTCGTCTGATGTCAGATTGATGTTTCGTCGAGCGAGATTCGCCGTCCCAACTAGTTTCATTCCTTCGTAGCCGGTGGCTGATTTCGTGAATCTAAAAGCCACCTCAGGTGTGTACCCTGTTCTTTCGTTTCTTCTCGTTTCGTTTCTTTTTGGCGTCTTTCACAGTGCGAGTGTCTTTCTAAAGCATCGGTTCTGAGTTGCAGTCTTTGCTGTAGGTGTTTCGTGTCGAAGTAGGTTTTGTTGTTGACTTTCAAAGCACTTCTTCCTGTTCTTTATAGCGGGCCATTCGGCGTCTGCGTCCAGACTCAATATTATATATAGTGTACGGTTAGAAGAGGGCCTAACTGCTCAAAGAAACAGGCATCTGTTTGGTCTTTTGCGCTTTTTCTTTTCCAGTGCTGACTAGTTTCGCCCACTAGGGCATCTTCAGAGCAACTGAATAAATTTAGCAAGTCAACCTATATTTATAGTCAAAGAATTTAATTAAAGAATTAATGTCCATATAAGGTCCTTCCGGTTCTTCGTAAAACGTTTAAGCTTCATCCATCCGAGGTTGAGCTTCTTGCTGTTGTTGTTGTTGTTGTTTTGTCATTCTTCTTCACTGTATCCCGATTTGGGGTCTCATTGTTCATGTTGTTGTTGCTGTTCTTTTTGTTCTTTGTCATTTCACGTAAGATGGTTTCTTCGATTTAAGGGTTTAATACATAGATGGATCCTTGATTGAGCCCCCACCTTTGAAAATGCTCCCCTTGAATGTACCCCCATCTCAGACCTAATTTTAACAATTAGCACCCCATCGAATAAGCCCATTGGGGGTATTTCAATTCCACAAAAAGTGATATATACATTCTTTATCCTGTTATCATATTTATTGTTGTCAATCATCATAATAGATTCAATGTTATGTTCTTTAAATTGATTTTTTTTTCACTGTTATCCATAACTGTATCAGCTACTGTAGAATAGTAGTATGTCATCACACATCTACCATATTATTGAATTGCTCCCCCTCAAATAGGCCCCTCCCCCTCCAATATGCCCCCATCAAAAGAGTCATTTTTACGATTATGCCCCTGGGGGCTTATTTGAGGATTGATGGTATTGTATGGCATACAGTTTTGCTCCACTTATTTTGATGTTGTGTGAACATAGGGTCAGTCGTACTAATTTAAATCTTCTCTGGAAGTATGGTTAGGTGGCTATTTTCTTGGATGCAAATGTTTTGTAGAATTTAATTCAATTCAAGAATATTTGAGCAAATTTGCTTTCAAGTTTATACTTACTAAATGTGATGCTAAGGATACTTGAAAAGAACTCAGTAGGAACTAGCACCCTTGTTTAGTTACATGCTACTATATATCTAATGATGAGACTGAAGACATGTGAATGAAAGTAAAAGAACCAAACATTATGCAAAAACTATGGTAAATTCAATAAAACATAATCTAGAAATAACAATAGTTAGTGAGTGCGGCGTTTTGGGGATGAGAAACAAACTGAAGCAAAGTACGGAACAACAAATATAGTAACATGCCTTTGTGGTTCTGTTGGCATTGCAATTCTTTGTTCACTTTGAATTGAAAATTCAATCACCTATGGAAAGTTGTTTTGTGAAAACTGAAATCAGACAACTACACCTTCCACAAAACAAGAGAGATTAAGGTTTTATGCCTTTGACGTTTCATGATTGTGTGATCAAAATACGTTGTTTACATAGATTTACATTTCACCCCCGCAATAGCCTTGCAGCGTTGGCAGAAGCCTCATTTTGAGACATGCAATCGAGATAACTTACTATGACAGTAAGATTTTATCGCTCGCAAGATTTTAATTCATCTCGAATATATATGCGGCTCCGCCGCAAGCAAAGATTAAAAGGAGAAATTTAAAAGAATTTGAAGATTTAAAATAAGTTATTGCACCATGAAGTCAAAGAAATTGTTAAACTTTTTGTTGGAATAGATTTGTTAATGTTTTAATAGCAATTTTGTGGATACTGATGGAACATGGTGATTTATCATATCAACTAATCTTCAGGATGAGGCCTTGATCTGAATTAAAATTTACACAACGCGAACTCACTGTAATAAATTGATTTGTTAGCCAAGGCGCTCGATTGATCGAGCTCGTAGAAATTTCTAGGCGCGTGTGGAGGCGCTCGTTCGAGCTCGAGCGCCTCTCCTCGCAAGGCCTGTTTAGGACATGCAACTTATTTCATACCTATTGTGACAGCAAAACAAGAATTCACAAACAACGTTCCATTTCAGGTCTATTTTGTCTATGATTAGCTCTGCACAACGTGAACTTACAATAGTGCAATAGTGGCTTTCATACAGTTTCAAAATCTTGCTGAAGCGTAAAGTGATGTTCTTGTTTCAGATTATTGGCAGTTTAAGGTTGTCCTTTCACATATTCTGGAGACAGAAATAGATGGGGTTTGGAATAAACCGGGTGGGTGGAAAATTTCCTGTAATCATGCAAAAATCACAAGTTGTTTTGACCAAGGAATATCATAAACAAGTTGAGAACCATAACAAGTATTGAAAACAAATGCACATTTAGAGGCACGTTTCAGGAAACATGACTCCACATATTTTCGATAAGGACGTCCTGGGTGAATTTTTTTCAAAACCTATTAAGGGAGAGATGTCTTTTCCCGACTCAAGAGCAGGTGATGAGGTAGTTTAGAATCTGCTTCATAAAAACTAGAGCTATGTAGAAAGAGGAGTTTTCCCACTTGAACTCTTTGCTTCATCCTTGCTGCTCATTTTACATGGGCAGGATTGGTATTCATAATCACAGATAATAATCTAGCCAGAGGATACTTCTGATTGGCTTATTTCAAAATGGAGCTATAAGTAAAGAAATCACAATTAATCTTTTATGACATTGCATACTCTGATGAGGTTCAGATGCAAATGCCTTAAGTGTTTTTTATGATTGTTTTATTTTCAATGCCATCTTTAAAGGGAATTTACCAACCATAAAAGTGGCCGAGAGCCACTCTCTGTTGGTGGTGATGGATAAGTTTCTATCTTAAAATTATTTAAAATGCCATAGAAACAGGAAACTAATTTTTTCCAGTTTACTTTTTCTGTGGCGTTTTAAGTATTTTTAAGATAGACATCATTATCAGTTTTTAACCCCCACATGCTGCACTGCTATTTGATTAAATTTTGCTTGCTCTCTTTTGATGTCTATGAAAGGCTAGCCACTCAAATAATGCAAGGTCTCAAGCTCAATTGATGGCATGTGTCTGGCTTTTGTTAACTATGTTCTATTTTAAAACATCTTACATATTGTGGTCTATTCTCTTTTATTTTACTGTTTCCTCACATGTTTTGGCTATGATGTATAGCAGCTAGCTAGCAGCTAAATCTCTTTTAGAGTGACATTTTTTCCATTGTCATCATAAAAATGCATACTCACTGAGTTTCTTCTGAGAATTTAGAAACAATTTTAATGTGATATCATTTCATTTCACAGTTTGCAAGAAGTTCCATATGATCCACAATCCCTCCTGTTGGACTATTACATAAGAAATGATCCGTGGACTCAAAGACTCCTTGCCTTTTTAAGATATCACAGTCTTATTATGGTATGAAAGAATTGTTATTTAACTTTACTGTTTCTACCTTACCGTATTTCTATCAGGGGTGACACTAGGTGGGGGCTAAAGGGGAATAAATGCATCTCATTGGGGAACTGAAGCTCTTCCATTGTGGAATNCAAGGCCTGTTTAGGACATGCAACTTATTTCATACCTATTGTGACAGCAAAACAAGAATTCACAAACAACGTTCCATTTCAGGTCTATTTTGTCTATGATTAGCTCTGCACAAAGTGAACTTACAATAGTGCAATAGTGGCTTTCATACAGTTTCAAAATCTTGCTGAAGCGTAAAGTGATGTTCTTGTTTCAGATTATTGGCAGTTTAAGGTTGTCCTTTCACATATTCTGGAGACAGAAATAGATGGGGTTTGGAATAAACCGGGTGGGTGGAAAATTTCCTGTAATCATGCAAAAATCACAAGTTGTTTTGACCAAGGAATATCATAAACAAGTTGAGAACCATAACAAGTATTGAAAACAAATGCACATTTAGAGGCACGTTTCAGGAAACATGACTCCACATATTTTCGATAAGGACGTCCTGGGTGAATTTTTTTCAAAACCTATTAAGGGAGAGATGTCTTTTCCCGACTCAAGAGCAGGTGATGAGGTAGTTTAGAATCTGCTTCATAAAAACTAGAGCTATGTAGAAAGAGGAGTTTTCCCACTTGAACTCTTTGCTTCATCCTTGCTGCTCATTTTACATGGGCAGGATTGGTATTCATAATCACAGATAATAATCTAGCCAGAGGATACTTCTGATTGGCTTATTTCAAAATGGAGCTATAAGTAAAGAAATCACAATTAATCTTTTATGACATTGCATACTCTGATGAGGTTCAGATGCAAATGCCTTAAGTGTTTTTTATGATTGTTTTATTTTCAATGCCATCTTTAAAGGGAATTTACCAACCATAAAAGTGGCCGAGAGCCACTCTCTGTTGGTGGTGATGGATAAGTTTCTATCTTAAAATTATTTAAAATGCCATAGAAACAGGAAACTAATTTTTTCCAGTTTACTTTTTCTGTGGCGTTTTAAGTATTTTTAAGATAGACATCATTATCAGTTTTTAACCCCCACATGCTGCACTGCTATTTGATTAAATTTTGCTTGCTCTCTTTTGATGTCTATGAAAGGCTAGCCACTCAAATAATGCAAGGTCTCAAGCTCAATTGATGGCATGTGTCTGGCTTTTGTTAACTATGTTCTATTTTAAAACATCTTACATATTGTGGTCTATTCTCTTTTATTTTACTGTTTCCTCACATGTTTTGGCTATGATGTATAGCAGCTAGCTAGCAGCTAAATCTCTTTTAGAGTGACATTTTTTCCATTGTCATCATAAAAATGCATACTCACTGAGTTTCTTCTGAGAATTTAGAAACAATTTTAATGTGATATCATTTCATTTCACAGTTTGCAAGAAGTTCCATATGATCCACAATCCCTCCTGTTGGACTATTACATAAGAAATGATCCGTGGACTCAAAGACTCCTTGCCTTTTTAAGATATCACAGTCTTATTATGGTATGAAAGAATTGTTATTTAACTTTACTGTTTCTACCTTACCGTATTTCTATCAGGGGTGACACTAGGTGGGGGCTAAAGGGGAATAAATGCATCTCATTGGGGAACTGAAGCTCTTCCATTGTGGAATTGTTATGATTTGTCCAGTCACTTGTCCACCCATGCTCGACATTCCCATTCATAGCTACGCACCGCGTGACTTCCTGAAAAATATAGTGGAAATAGAGCAAAACAACCTAGTTGTGTGCCGAATGCTTT
>REGM01000061.1:611824-629225 GCA_004194415.1 Aurelia aurita
GCGAAACTCTATTTCGTTGATCCTTCTTTACTTGAAGAACAACTAAGAAAGGTTGGTTGTTGCAAGTTTTGCAGCGCAGATCTGCAAATATTGAGCTGCGAGAAAATGCGACAAGGCCTCGGTTGCAGCTGGATTCTCAGCTGCACCAATGAGTTTTGCCCGTCTCATCAGAAAAACAGAGGCTTTCTGATCAATAGAAACTTGGTCCTTGCATTTAGGTTGATAGGGAGGGGGCAATCGGCTGCTTGCAAATTTTGTAGCACTATGGGTCTCAGCGAACCAGTTCTTCAAAGGCACTGGAGACGCCATACCAAAGTTATCGACGAAAAAGCAGATGAAGTCCTTCAGAAAGCACTTGTTAAGGCTGTTGATGAAGTTAAAGTCTTCAAGAGCATGACGGAAAATAACGAAGTGGAGGATCCCGATGCCTCTATATCATTTGCAACTAGTTTCGACGGATCATCGGGCTCCAGAGGGTAGTCTTCAAGATGTGGCTTGGTAGCTGCTGCCTCTACTGACACACAAAAAATCTTGGATGTGACGGTATTATGTAATTCCTGTGTGCAGTGTAAAAAGATGAAATGCAAGCAAGAGAATGGAAGTGTGAGTCGGATGGAATACCTTGAATGGTTCCTTAGACACGATGACGAATGTGAGATCAATCACGAAGGAAGTGCGCAGGTAAATACATTTTGTATCATCTTTGTCTCTGCTCTGCAAATGCACAATTTTTATGTAAAATCTCCTGCCCAATGCCTCCCAACAAACGTTGCATTTGCAACATTTTCCTCCTCAATAACAGTAAACCCATTTTTTATAAGAAACACTTAATAAATTTTTACACCGAAACTTTCTAGTGTGGGAAATTGTTTTTACCCAATTGATTTCTCTTTGGTGGGAATACCTGGCTAAACAATTAAAAGTCCCTTAGTGTGGTTTTCATCGTCAGGCAACTAAAATTTACAGCTTTGTTTAAGCAAGGTCTTGGTCATATGCTTTTCTTGCCCCTCTCCCTCACCCATCTAAGATCTTCCTGCAAAAGCTTGTTTATCTGGTCCTCACCCTTCCATGTATTCAACGATATTTCCCCAATTGATGTTGTGTCGATCATTTATTAACATATTTGTTGGGGCTTTTTCTTTGTAGCATCCCAGCATGTCGCAGTTCTTCTCGCAAGATGAGCCAAAGACACATGCAAAAATTGAATCATGTGTTAACTAAGAAACTGACGTTACCGATCGTTGGATGAGTCGAAAAATAATCTTTTTCGAACAATTTAGCTGATTGATTTCATTCCAGACTTCTAAAGAACTAACGGGTTGAAATTCAAATATTTCTTCAATCCTAACGTTATTCTAAATTCTAGCGATACTAGGATGGTTCTCATATTTTCTCACTGCGTTCAGTATGGGATCATTTAGTGAGCGATACTCTCATGCTCACTTAGACATAAAGTGTCAATGATGTTATCAAAGTACGAATTGAAACAATTGCTAATTTATTTATTTTGACCTTTCCCAATTCTCGATTTCAATTTAATAAAACACAGGCAAAATCATTCACCTCTTTCTCAGTTATCTTTGATTCCTAAGGCGCATTGTTGTCTTGGAAATGCACGATTCATCTTTTACCGCTGTGAAAACGACATCGACATTCTTTTGTTTAGTTTCGTGCGCTGGGATTGGCCTCGTTTTCAAAAAGAGTCTCGGGAAAGGTCTATTCGTCTCAACTCAGAAAGCTTAAACTCATTTTTGTACAAGATACCCCGCGTAAGAAACTGTAGTAGCCTCTTCAAGAAAATTAAGAAACTCTACTAGAAGCAATCAAAAGAGGTCAATCTGAAGTCAAGATACTTTCCCAATTTCTGGTGATGAGTTGCAAAATGTTTCAAACAAAAGGTGCATTACCAACCCCAAATAAAGCTAAAAAGTACAATTTTTATTCATGAGCTGGTTCTTTTTTGTACTTATATCTGCTCATTTTGTGATCCTCAAGGAATTATGATAAATTGTGAAATTAAATTTTATGAGAATTAAGAAACTTTACTATTAAAATTGGGCCCAAAGTTAAGAAAACGTACAACACAAAGTTCAGTGCCAAGTTTCTTATAAAGAATGAGTGTATTGCATAACAGCTCAACTTTTATTTCACCTAAGAACATTGTTCTAAGTACCACTGGTAAGTTTTCGTGTCGGAGTCCTCCCAGAAACCCATATTTCAGACTGCCTGGGCATTGGTCCTTTTGACCCGATAGCTTGGGTCGGGTCATCTGTATGATCGTTTCACAACACAGTTAGACCTACGGTTAGATCTTGAGTCGTAGTTTTAGCGACATATACATCAGTTTAGGCAGAGGGGCGTAAGTAACATGATTAAAGTATAGAACAATGCTTTCGTAACTTAACACAATTTTCGTTTGTAAAAATTCGCCCGAAGTCGTAAGGATTCGTACGGATTTTCGCGAATTCGGAGACTAATTCAGACGGATTCGTAAGAAGGCTTGTGAATTCGTAAGAACGCATATGACTTCGTAAGAACCCGTAGAATCATACTCACGAAGCTGTAAGAACCGTTACGAAAGAATTCATACGAAGTTTTAGAATTCAAACGAACGGTTACGAATTCATCAGAACCCTTACGAACTTTCGTAAATTTCTTTGAATTCTGAGACGAATTCTTGCGAATTCGGGGATGCTAAGTTACAAAAGAACTGTACTGTAAATCTGTAATTTTTACTGCATGAGTTTTCGTCGCCGCTGCTCTCCAAGATCATATTGGCACGTAGCCTTACTCCACAAAGGCCATTTACTTTCGCTCATCTAATCTCATTGAATTGATGTTGTTGTTGTTGTCGCTATCAGTTCAGTCAAAATAGCGATACTACGACATTTATTAAGTCTAGTTGGCACGCCGGAACACTTTAATTAGCAAAATAAAGTTGTACTACATGTGCTCTGTAGAATACATAAATTCGCTCTACATTTAAGACTACCTTTGCTCTAAATTGCTCCCAAAATCTAGATAGACAAAACGTGTTTAGCTGTAAAGTTTGTATTTCTCACAACATTATTGTCAAACAGGCAGCAATCGAAAGATCTCGAAGAGGGGAGTTTGAAATTGGAGAGGAATTTGAGTTTTGTGCTAAGAAAGATGGGGTTTAGTCCCCTGGGAATGCTAGCAACTTGCTAGATATTAGCCGTTCTATTTCCTTTGATTTAACCTGTTGACAGGATTCAAGCTTGAAGGGCTGTTCACAGGCTACCTTTGATTCTACCAAGAAATGTGCGAGAAACGAATTTCGTGACAATGCTATTATTTAAGAAACAAAATTAATGAATTGGTATTGTCTTTTAGATCGCTCTCCAGCCTGAAGATCCTAACGAAGTGGCAGTTGAAGTTCCACCACCCCAAGATGCAAGTCAACGGGTTTGAATTTTCTTAACTGTAAATAATAAATACATAAGCTAGCTAGAAGGAGAGATAAATTTAGTAGAAGCGTAGAAAGGCGATACAATCAAGGGCTGTAGGAAGACCTGTTTATGTTTATGCCTAGCTTGATGGGCCCCCCGTTTTGTGTTCGTGCCATTCTTGCCGTTAATTGCAAATCGAGCCATCTCAGTCACTCAAACTAAGAATCAGGGACGCCGGAGCGATGGTAGGGCAAGGGGGGCAAACAGGAAGGCAAGGGCAGTCGAGACCGAAGGCGAGCGAAGCGAGCCGAAAATTTGGGGGGTCCGGGGGTACCCCACCGGGAAAATTTTTGCTGCCACGCCCTTTAGAATAGCTTAAAATGCTATTTAGAATGTTTTAACTAATATAAACGAGAATCTTGTAATGATAATTTGACTTTAGGGTTAAATTCGTGATTTTCATCATATTGTTTTAACCATAGAAATAAGAGGACTAGAATGCGCGGTCTATTGTTCTCGCTCGCGTAGGATGGCCAACGCATGGAGAGCTAAGATGGCGGCAACAAGTGGGCAAGAAGAACTTTGAAGCAAAACTGAATTTTTACAGAGATTTCATGGTATTTCGAACGAGTTAAGATGCGGTTTATGTTATGTTCCCTTCATTTCACAGAAAGGTAAGATCTTATTGTATTTATTTTAAAACTAAATTTGGCTCGACTAATTGGAAAATTTGACTCAAAACGGAACGAAAGTGCCTAGGCCCATAGTTAGCCTTATGAACTACAATAAGTCGGAAATGATCCAGATACGCTTGGTAAGGTCTATATATCGCAAAATAGACATGAAATTAAATGCCAAGATTGCCTAAACGTGTATTTATGATAAATCTAAGACGTTTTTGAACCTAAATTACGCTCATTTTTCATATGAAACCACAAATGAATAGTTTGCATTCAGAGAAACTAACTTACCAACAGCACATTCCTCCGGGATTCCTCCTCCCAAAAACCATACAATGTACTGTACTCCAAGCTCCAAACCATTTTGTTAGTTTCCAGAAAGATAATTGATGTTAAACCTTACACTAGGGATCCTATTCCTTAAAGGGGGCTTTTAATTTTTGTAATAATATATATCTATACAAAAGAGAAAATAAAATAAAGATATCCTATGAGTCAGTGGTAGATGGCATTTCCTCCATCTGAATGCCCAGGTTATTTGACCGCCGCCTGGTACTCGGCGTTCCCTCAGAATCACTGACAATATGTACATTATTTAAAGTTATGTGTTATTCATTATAAAATAAAATTGTTTTTGTTAATTTGTTTCTTCTTGATGGATTATTTCTCTTTATTATTCTTTCAGTATATACCTTTCCAAATTGGTGAAAAAAAAGAGTCAAGTAATTGCTTACAATAAGTTTGATCAGAACTGTGATATGGTCATCCCTCAAGTGGCTGTCTAAAATATGGTTCTCCATTGAATGGGCCTGTATGGATGAGAATGTATTATTCCTTGTCTCTTGAAGCACTGCAGATGTTATCGCTGATGTAACAGAGTTTGTAAAGGATGTCCATTTACACAGCTCTTTTCTTGCAAGTTTGTCTACACATGATACAACCTTGTAGACCGAATGAGATGGAACAATCAAGTTCCCATACCTTTTACATGAAAGAAGTGACAAATTACTTTGATAGCCATGATCACCAGAATCATTAGAATTATGATACAATGCTTCAGCACAATCGGAACAATCAATAGAAAGCAAAACTTTCCTTACAATGTATCCTGCTATGTAATGCAGAACATCAGAACGCCATATATTTGATGATAGAAGAAGATTTGAAACTGAAGAGTCCACTTTACCTGGCCCTACTTCGGTTTCTTTTTCAACAAGCTGCACGCAGTTGGCAGTTTTAGGTGCTTCAATCTTATTTTTCAAGAGAAGTGACCTAAGTGCATACTTGAATTGAAGTGCTGTTGGGTTGTTATTCCAACCAAAACGACTGCGGATCTTCGAAAAGTACATCTCAAGAGTGTCTTGTGAAAAACGATATGTGAGCACATACTCAAATGGAGATTCAGCTCTTTCTAAGAGATTCTTACTTATAGCAAGTATGGACAGAGCTGAAACATAGAAGCCGATGACAAATGCTTTTCGTGGGCCCTTGATTACAGGAACCCCAGCTGTGTCCTTGAGAGACTTCAAAAATTCAATTCCATCTTTCAAGCTACTTTCAATGTCAAAGAAGTTATTCAGATCAATTGGCTTTTTGGTGTGTTTGCCAAATTTGCTTTTGGAGTTCAGCATATCAAATAGATTATTTATTAACAGAATAAAATCACTTGTTGGTTTGCTGTCTTTGAACTCTTTCAATTTCAAATTTCTTAGAAAAGTTATTGCAGCAGAGACTGAATGACTATATGTTTGTGCAGCAACACTGACCTTCATCTTGTGATTTTGCCATTTTACGTGTTTGGTTTTAAGTTTGTTTCCAAGATGGAGAATATCTTTTTGCTGAGCACGATATAGTGCAAGGACATACTCCCAGGATATTCTCTCACCTGTCGGTGTACAAAATATTTTCATGTCGCTGAAAGCATTTCTTGCCAGTTTGAGCATATGGCAAATATCAAATATAACATAAATTTTTCTGCCCATTTGGCATGGATGGGGAAATGATCCTTCAAGCTTTTTTATGTTGCAACCAAGCTTTTCAGCCATTCCAATATTTTTTGGTGCACCATCAAAAACAACAGCATGGACAACAGAACCAACTTCACTTAGCATTTTGATGGATTCTTTAATAAGCTGACAAAGGATATCACCATTTAATTTATTTGTAAGAAAGTATGCAAGTGGTACATACCATGGCTTTTTTAAACCAGAAATCATAATAACCAATGCATTTGTTGCTATAGTATCTGCTTCTTCTGCTTTGATATTACCATAGTCAACTGTGCCAACAAATTTCTCATTTTTTGGGTCCCATTTTACCTCTTTCTTAATACTCATTTCATCAATGATTATAATACAGTCACTTTGCCCATCTTTTACAAGGTCTGCTATGTGCATTAAGGGCTTTTTGAGGAACCCTGGCTCACATTCAATGCTAGCAGACCATGCACGAAGTGTTGATGGATGGGGCAGGCAAAGTGACTTTCTTAAAAATCGGTAAGCTCTAGGGCTGTAAAAATTTAATGAAATGGCAAATTCTTTGATATCATTGGAATATCGTGACCCCGATGAATGATCCTTATTTTTTGCTTCGTTTTTAAATATTTCCGTTGTCATATGGCCAAAGTTACTGATTATAGAAGAGCCACTCTCTTCAGAAAGCATGTTTGCTTGTTTTAATTTTAAGATCAAGCCTTTGATGGTTTTTTCTTTCCTGATATTTTTTCTGCGCAAATTTTGAATTATTTGGTTCTTCTTTTTTATTTTTGCTTTGTACTTTGTTTTCAGTTTTCTAGGAGACACTGAGGATGCATAGGTGTGATCATCAAGCCTAGGTTTTTTGGGAGGAATTGTCACAGTATCTGAAGGAAGATGCTGAGCCTCAGTTTCCCTCTTTTTGGGATTTCTTTCCTTTGCAGGCCTTTTCTGTAAATGCTCTGGGAACTTAAAGACTGAAGGAACAGCATCTTTCTTCAGATACTTTTTACCAAGAGATTTTGAGTGGGGCAAAAGGGATGGATAGCTGTAGTCGGTTTCAAGGAAATGTTCACCACAAAGATATGAGCTTGCAGTTGGCGTCCATTTTTCTCTTTTCATTGCAGAGAGCCATTTTTTCAACAGACTTGGATTTCCAAGGGGAAACCTGCAAGAGTTGATGCATAAAAGATCTATGAATATTGAATAGGGAACAAAATTGCAAGCTGTTTACCAGTTGAATTAAACTAGTTTTAGAGTGGCATATGGCACTTGATTTTCTAACTGAGGTGATCCTTACTTAGGTTCAGTTCAGTACAACCAATTTTAGTTTTGAACGAAAAATGCACGTCTTCCAAAAAATATTTCAAGGAATTATTTCAGAAAATGTTGCTGTATCCATCAAGGAAGAAACCTTAACATTGATTCTGGCTTACGAACAACTAGATTTTTGCGATTGCCTGTGTTTATGGTTTAGCAGGGAACATAGAAATATGGCAGGGAATAAGTTGGCCCCACAACAGAACAGTGGCCTAGCCAGCCTAGGACATGTTCTTCCGGGTTGGTTGAGCCAAGGCAAATGCAAATATCTGTAACAGTTTCTGCAGGAAAACATACACAGAGCCTAGTTAAATGCCATTGGGAAACTTGTATTTTGAAAACTAACATAAAGTCGTTTAATATTTGTAAATCTTCTTGTGGTTTTTGGAGTGGCAGGCAGAAGATCACGCAGCTTTTGACTAAACGGCCTAAACCAAGAAACCTAAACATCACAACAAAGATTGTGTTTTGATCCTAAACTGCAATTAAAATATACTTCTTTGGCACTTACTTGTGAAAAGAAATGTTCTTTTCTGCTTCTCCACCCTTCCTGCTTCGCCACCGATTCTCGCAATTTATCCCAGCGCATGACTTGACCATCTTGTCTCCGTACTAAAGCTTGTTTCGGTTTTCCCGCGAATTTGTTTTGCCCACTTGTGGCTACCATTTTAGTTCTCCATGGTTCGGCCATATCACGTGACTGACCGCGCATTCTAGTCCTCTTATTTCTATGGTTTTAACGTTGTTAAAGAAAACTATTGTTTTATTAAAAGGGCACTTTTGCCCCCTTGCCCCTCTAGGAAAAGGGCAGGAGGGGCGCTTGACCCCCCGCGCCCCCCCTCTCCGGCGGTCTTGCCAAGAATTATAAAGCTTCTTTTTCAATAGCGGCCATAACGGTTTTAGAAGAACACATGCGATCAACCGCTATGGCCGCCATTCAAAATGGCAGCCTGTGGAGACTAATTGATGTCTTGACTCACAGTAACACCGAAAAAATACACATTGAAACTTAAATTTTTACTATTAAACTACATGTAGACAAAACCGATGGACCTAACACAAACAAATCTTCCTAAAGGTGATCGTGAAGCTGCGGTTTTTAGAACCAAGCGCTGGGAACACAGAAGTAGGTAAAGCGCTAATTGAGTCCACGACCCCTGATTGTTCTGGCTGCAAAGTCAGTGGATTACAACAGCCAGTGGATTACAACACGACGACACGACACATTCCTACAGCCCTTGATACGATTGCTAAAATTGGATTGTAAGATATATTTTGAATTTTTCGTCCTGTTGGTCACGCTAACATTTTCCTATAGACGTGGACGTAAGTGGTTACCCTTTAAACCGAAAATGTTACAAAATGGCGCTTTCTGTCTTTCCAAATCGACAGCATGGAGAACTGTTATTCGAGATTGTTTATCAATAATTAATGATGATTAGATTCAATAATACATTATCTAATATTCTGTAACTTTTCTCAAGACGGCTCGCATATAAGGACGGCTCTTATAGTCGTGTATTAGGGCATGCCCCTGCCAGCTGCCATTGTATTCGCGTTTATGCGATATAATATGTATAAGTAAGACGCTGTCAGATGAAATCTCCCTTTCTAGTGCGAAGCTTGAAGATAGCTTTGAAGAACAGACCACTAACTAAAAATACTGACAGCTTTTCATCAGACCCTGTTCACACGGTATGAAATGTCTAATAATGACGCAAAGATGCAAATTTCGCACAGCTCAATTTGCTATTCTAATTACAACCAATTTAGTAAACTATTATTGGCACGCTACCCATGTGGGTCATAACACTAATTCCTTCTACCGCAAGGTTTGGCATGTTAGTACAGCAGTTGATAACTCTAGCTAGCCCCCTGAAATGAAGACCCCGTTTACACTGTACCGGTACAACTTTGAATCCGGAACGGATCATTCTCCCGTTTATTGATACAGACGGCATGACGTCACAGCAGCGTTTAAAACACGACCCCATCTTGTTTTGGGGTAAATCTTCAGAAAATTTCTACAGGTTTCTATAGGAAATTTGCAAAAAGTTGCATAAATTTGCTCCTCTATTCTACCTCGAGATAGTGAGTAGGGAAAGGATAGGTAGCAATTGTCAGTCAGACCTTAACCTATGAAATAAACACACGAACATGCTGTTTTTCAAGCAAAACAAAAATTACCTTTGCGTTGATAATTTCGTAATTAGCACAACAAACTCCGTCGGCTGTAAGTTGCTCATCGCTTCTTCAAAGTCAACCTTCCTTTCAGACATTCATCTATCTATCTGCTAAAGTTTTTGAATAATGTAAAGCTTTTTGAATTTATTTACTGCGATAAATAAACGAGACAGTCTCAACATCCCATTGCGACGCTATACTTTGTATTGGCTTCATTTACCCCAAGTCTCATTTCCAAGTCTGATTTTCTTGATTTTCGATCAAGTCATGTGACATGTCGTCTGTATGAATACTGTTACAAAATTTGCCCTTTTTAAATGGTGGTACTCTCGCGGATAATATAATAAATTAATGATTAAAGTACCATAGCGTAGATGTAAAAAACACGACCTTTCGAGCATATACTCGTTATCCAGATTCTTAATTTCTTCCACTTGATAACGAGCTTATGCTCAAAGCATCGTGTTTTTACATCTACGCTAATTTATGGTACTTTAAGCATTTATTTATTATATTGCCGTTTAATTTTGATGGTACCACACGCAACAAACATTTTTATTGAAGCACTCTCGTGGACCTCGATGACGGGGATAAAAAACCTAAGTAATGCGTGTTTGAAGCAGGAGTTTATATCATATACCTCTTACCAGCAAAATGGCCTTTTTTACTGCAGGTTCACTTGATTTTTTTCATATTCCCCTGCTCACTGACCAGTATTGCCTGAAAACCCTACACAACCCTCTGGTAAAAAATTTCGAAACAATATATTAGTCTCATAAGAAATGTTGCAACGCCAAGTTGTTTAACTTGGCTGAATAGTCAATTAAATTTTACAGTAATTCTTTATTCTGTTCATATCTTATGATTGGTATAGTATTAAAATAATCATTTATTTATTGAGANCTGTAGGTCCCAAAATTATGTGTAGACGTTTTCTAATTTGTGCAATCAAGAGTTGTAAATCTATTCAAATCAAATACCAATTATTTTGTAGCAGAAAGGCCAACTTAGACGTGAAGGTTTATATCACTAAAATCTGTCATATGATTCTAGAGTTTAAACAATTTTAATTGGAGCCTTTTATCTTGAAACAAACTAGAAATCACGACAAAATTTCGCCCAATTTGCAGGCTCTACAAAACATCCACAAAGTACAACTATTTTTATTACCCTCTATTTTACGATTTCCCTGCTCAATTTTCTTTGCTATAGAACTTTTGTATCAATATATCGATTTTCCCATTCAAATCTCCATTCATCAGAACCAAATTGTGTAATATTCATATTCCATCCGTGTTGCGTTAAGCTTTCATAAAACAATGGAAAGATTTTGGAACTAACATTGCTTGCCAAAGATACAATCTCCCATGAGAATTCTTGATCAGATTTCTTTCCTGAAAAAAAAAATACATAGTTTTCATGCAGATATAATTTGAGTCGATTAATGGTTTTATTTATGATACAACCGGGCGCTTTATTAACGATCGCCCTATGGCAGCTTCTATTACAGATACTGGAATGAAACCATGGCGGGGCGGGGGGGGGGATATGTATATTTTGGGTAATGAGGATGTGCTACCCGGAGCTTTTTCACGATTTTGGTACCAGGAACGGTATCGATTTTCACGATTTTGGTATCAAGAACGGTATCTATTTTTGTAGTTTGGTATAAAGAACAAATAAATAGACTATTTTTGAAAAACTGGAATAAGGTCGCGTATACAGCTTAGAAAAACTGATACAAGATCGGGTATCCATTTTCGAAAACTTGGTGTAAATTAGGGTACACAATTTCGAAAAGTTGGTATAAGGAACGGGTATGTTTTAATATTTGGGCGGCATGTCCCTAAATAAAAAAAGGGGAAAAATCCCATCCCCTCAGATTGAAACTGACAAACAAGAATTTTACCTGAGTCCCACATCGATTGCAGCATAGATACACCTTGCATTAAAGTTGTGTCTGCGAATATTTTCTACAAAAAAATAATGAATATGGCTAAATTAGTTTTCCAATGGAGAACAAATTTGCAAGAAGATTTTCACGAAAATGCAATGGTATGCACAGGAACATTTGATATCTAAAGGCCATAACACTTGATTTTTTTTTGGGCATACATGTTGCCAACAAAATGTCGACCCTGGCACGGGTTTAATGGACTTACTCTCCAGTACCAAATAGACGTCCCTTCCCCGTTCCTAAATTCTACTTTACTCAGGCGAAATTGATTAAAAGCTGCTAAAAATAATACTTTTGATTTGAAAAATTTATCCCCCCTCAAATTACAAGACATTTATTAAGTTTTCAAGTTTTTTTCGACTCCCCCCCCCACCCCAACTATTAAGACCACCACCACCTCTTTATTTGGCACTGAAGAGTAAGACTGTATATAAAAAGACGGATATAAATTAAAGCTGCATGATGGATATAAAGTGGTACAAGCCATTTGCTTTTATGGGTTACTGAAATCTAAGATGCTTGCATACGCTCAAAGTAAAAGGTGGTTTGTAGAGTTATTTAGGGTACTCCAGCCGGGCGCATATTTGGTCGCATGTTCGAACGATTTGATAGTGGGACACGTGTGTCTTTCTTTATTCTTTCTAAAGCCTACTCTAGTTATCTCCGTTGATTGCCATAAAAACGAACAGAATCAACTCAAACCCGCTACATGTATACAATTTTAGCTAGTGCTCACACGATACCGGAACAGTTTGAAAACGGTAGAAAATGTTCAAAGTACCAATGTCTGGCTCGCTCCCCACCCTGTCAAACCTGCTACCTAGAGTGAGGAGATTCACTAACCCTCTGTAATTCAAGGCAAAAGGAATCACGAGGAGTGGTCGCATAGAAGGAAGAACAGGACACTGCTTCGATAAGCTTTGCTTCTCAGTCTTCCTTAAAACTACCTTAATCAAAGCTAAAACAAAGAATCTATGGCTGTTTTTGTGATTTTCTTTGTTACCACTCTCCAAATATGGGCATCTCCTGGTCACGTGACTTTAATTATGACAATGAAAAGTTTATAATTTAATTGCCAATTAAATAATAGGAAAAGTCAGACCGTTTTGGCTCTCTATCCTCTTTACTTTCGGCTTTATTGCAGAAAGTTTGGTTAATTTCCATTGGTTGAAGCGATTAAATTTCTCAAGCCCAAATTGGTTTTAAAACTTTTAACAGTATTGTCAGTGGCTTGATTAAAATTTGAAATCGGGGTAAATACAATCTTTCTTTCTTTGTGTGCCAAGTTGTGCAAGTGGACCATATAAACCCTATTTAATAAAGTCCCTTAGTTGAACCGATTAAATTTCTGACGCCCAAAGCGGTTTGAAAACTTTTAGTATTGTTAGTGTGTCGCATGGCTTGATTAAAATTTGAAATCGGGGTAAATACAATCTTTCTTTCTTTGTGTGCAAAGTTGTGTAAGTGGCCCAAATAAACCCAATTTAATAAAGTCCCCTATGTGTCTGTGTGTCTTATTTCAAATCGAAATAATTTCAAGCTACAATATAGCAACTGGTCTAATTCGATTACTTAAAATTACAAATTACAAATTATAAATTAACAAATGTTTTTAAAGAAAATTTTTATATGCAGTACCAATAAAATAAAAGGCAAACATTGCATCTGCAGGTGGCCCCTTAGTGGGGTTCCTTGTGTAATCCCTTCTGGATTGCTCTGCCTAAAGTTATTTTTTTGCATAAATCCCTTCTTTGAGGTCTGCTCTATACGATAAAGGTAGGTGCCATTTTTTTTATCCGCGTTAAGGGTGATTTTAGGGGGGGGGGAGGGTTGGAAAACGACTGTTCAAAATGCGATCCTCTGCGGAGAAGCAAATTTGCTATTACAAGTTTGGCCACGTAAATACCTCTAATGAGGAATTTTGGGTACAATCACTATTTCTACAGAAACGTGCATATAATATTTTACCAGGGGTGGCATCAGACGGGGATATGGCATCACAGCTTTCCCCCATCAGAAATGTCTAGCACCTGTTACCTGCTAAGTCCAAATCGCTCTCTAAGTAGCTAAAAACAATCAATTACGTGATTGTTTGGCCACCTTGAAGAAATATGGATTAGAGAGGAGGGGCTTCACTGACGACAAATTCTTCGCAGAACTATCTCCAGGATATTATTTCTTGCAGAAAGCCGTCTTGCTTTTCAAGGTTCCTCAAAGTCTAGGAGATCGAAGCAATGGAAATTTCTTGGGAATAATGGAGCTTCTTAGCCAGCACGAACCTGTTCTGGCTTTGGCACGTCAAATAGAAAAAGTAAAGCAATCACAGGGAGAAAAGAAATGANAAACGTGCATATAATATTTTACCAGGGGTGGCATCAGACGGGGATATGGCATCACAGCTTTCCCCCATCAGAAATGTCTAGCACCTGTTACCTGCTAAGTCCAAATCGCTCTCTAAGTAGCTAAAAACAATCAATTACGTGATTGTTTGGCCACCTTGAAGAAATATGGATTAGAGAGGAGGGGCTTCACTGACGACAAATTCTTCGCAGAACTATCTCCAGGATATTATTTCTTGCAGAAAGCCGTCTTGCTTTTCAAGGTTCCTCAAAGTCTAGGAGATCGAAGCAATGGAAATTTCTTGGTAATAATGGAGCTTCTTAGCCAGCACGAACCTGTTCTGGCTTTGGCACGTCAAATAGAAAAAGTAAAGCAATCACAGGGAGAAAAGAAATGACTTCAATTGCACTGTTTGTCAGCGGACTCCCAAAACCAATTCATCAAGACACGCGGTAGAGAAGTCTGTCAAGTCATTGAAAAAAGAAGAAATGCAAAATTCTAGTTTCTTGACAATCGATGCAACACCAGATCCATCTACAAGGAACAAATAACATTCGTTTTGAGATACGTTGCTTTCAATGAAGAAGAACAGAAATATCAAATCGAGGAGTCCTTCATCACGTATGTCGACGTCAGTGAGAAATCATGGGGAAGAAACAGCAAAGATGATTCAGAATCTTCTTTCAAATCCTTCAATACCACTTGATGACTGGAGAGGAAAAGGGTGTGATAATGGGGCAAACATGACATAAAATACAAGGGAGTAAAGGCGTGTCTACTGGAGAAGAATTCATCTACTATTTCTCCTTGTGCCTGTCACACCTTAAACCTTCTTGGAGTTGATTCTGCACAATCATGTGATAAGGTGAAGTCTTTCTTTGGGAATGTCCAAATGCTTTATAATTTGTTTTGTAGAGACCTGGCCAGATGTGAGATTCTTCTTGGATGTACTGGTGCATCACCCCATGCAATATTGACAACTCGTTGGTCGGCGAGAATAGAAGCTGTTAAGCCCATTGCAAATCCTCGTTCTGGGTTTTGAAGTCTCTTGATGAACTGTGTGAAACCAATTTATCAGCAGAGGCAACGGACTGCAGGTCTATGCTTCTCAAATATTTCAAATCTTTAAAGGTCTCATCCTAGTCGTAGTACGGTACAAGATTCTCGTTCCAATACATACTGCTAACTTGTTCATGGAAACGGCCATTTCTACAATAGACGAAGAAGTAAATCAGCCTGATGCACTTCTTCAGGACATTAGTCATCAGAGGGAGATGGGATGCCACCTTGAATGAAGCGAAATATTTGTATTGCAGAATTGCTCGGGATCGATCCAAGCTTTAAGGTCAAGCGTAGAAGAAAGAAAAAGGCATTCATTGATGAAGACCAAGAACACGTTGACAACAAATCTGTTTGCCTGTCAAACGAAGAGGAATTTGAAATAACTATTTTCTATGTCGCAGTTGACTCTGTCGGGAATCTGTCCTGGCGGCGATTTCAGCAAGATTTGAGGCAAGAAAACTTGCATCAACCTTTGGCTTTTCATGGCGGTATGTGGAAAATACAAGAGAAAACACTCAGAAGTATTGTTTATGAGCTCACAACTATACCTATGCCACTAATGTTTTGCCTGACCTCGTTGAAGAGATTATTCAACTTTGTAGTCTTTCCCCATTCAAGTAAGGACATGCCTCATTGCAGCCTTTCGAGCTTCTTAACAAGTTGAGAGATTTCGGGTTAATGAACATTTTCCCAAATCTCTTCATTGCACTGAGAATATTCTGCTGCCTTCCAGTAACTGCTGGGGGTGCAGAAAGACCTTTCAATATGCTCAATTGAATAAAGAATTTCACGAGAAGCACTATGGGACAGGGACGATTGAATGACCTTGCTATTTCGTCACTTGAGCGAGACACTTCTGGAAAGGTGGACTTTGATGACATAATTAGCATATCGGCCGAAAAACTCGCAAAGCAATCTTGTTTTCCAGCAGTGCTCATCAATAGAAAATATGTTTATCAACTATCAACTATAGCATTTGAAATGGATTGCCAAACAAAATGAAGTCCGCCGAAAATCTAAATAGCTTTAAAACCATGCCAAAAAAGTGGGATGGCCCAAACTGTAAATATAATGGTTGTCGATATGTGTCCGAAAATTAGTTTTTATTTATTGAGATTATTAAAACACTGTAAAAAACATATTTATTTATTATCTATTTATCAATTTATATTAGTTTTCTTTGTACATTTGTATATAGTAAGCTAGAAATAAATAATCGATGTAAAATAAGCTGACAAACAAACAAGCATCAACTATATTTTGTTCGTGAACATTTGGTGTGATTATTAATTTTAAACTAGAGATTTCCTGAGGCTAATGATTAACAAGAGATATCCCTATCTTAAGATTTGCGCCATAGTGCGAATTATTGACTAGTGTGATGAATTATTTGCCCCCCCCCCCCAACTATGCAAGGATACTACAAACAGCTGCACTTGCTTCTACTGAAAAAAGTGGTTCCAGGTCACCTTATAGCTTTGGAGGGGAGGGCAGCTACTTCTCTTACCTCTTCTCTTACCCGCAAATCAGAAAAATGCGTGCATAGTGCATTTTTCTGATTTGCAAAGGCATCCTTGGTTGAACAGATTATATTTCTTAAGCCCAAAGCGGTTTGAAAACCTTTAGCAGTATTGTCAGTGTGTGGTACGGTTTGATACAATTTTTAAATCGGGTAAATTCAATCTTTCTTTCTTTGTGTGCCAAGTTGTGTAAGTGGACCACATAAATTCTATTTAATAAAGTCCCTTAGTTGAACCGATGATATTTCTTTACTCCAAATTGGTTTGAAAGCCTTAACAGCATTGTCAGTGTGTGGTACGGTTTGATAACAATTTGAAATCAGACTAAATAGACCACCTAAACCTTATTCTATGAAGTCACTTAGTTGAAGAGATTAAAATTCTTAAGCGCAAAGACCTTATATCATAAACTTTATCTAATTTCATAAAGTCCATTAGTTGAAGTAATTATATTTCTTATTATTACCATATGGTCAGGGCTGCAAGTATGGCAATAAATCTGATTCGTCGATTGCGTTCAAAACTGACGAAGGAGTAGGGCATTATCAGCTGTCGTATTCGAACAGCATCGAGTAGTGGCTTCATCTTTAATGGCTGCATGCTAAAACCTCGATCATTTTATCCTTTGAAACAATCTTTTCATGCTTTTAGTTTTCATCGATTTTTTTAAAACAAGAAATCATCCAGCCCTGCCATAGGTAGATTAGGCGGTGAGAGAGGGGGGGGGGGGTATAGTTCCCGAAAGCAAAATTTATGAGATCACCCGACTGGGCAATTTTGGGACACTGATTCCGAATATCGATGTTATACGGGCAATATCCGGGAACTTCAACCTTGTTTAGACGTTTCACCGATTGCCTGAGTTGAGGGGGTAAAAGTTGTAAAGCGCCTTTGAATATTGAATTATAGTAAAGGCGCTATATAAAAACAATAACTTTACTTTATTTCTTGTTTT